>VZRN01002382.1:1571323-1589077 GCA_013397935.1 Dasyornis broadbenti
TATAATACCATTCTCCCAAGTGCTGACATATCATGACTGTCTCCAAATTATCACGGGAGAAAAGGATACAAGCATTCCACACACAAATATAGAAAGTAGCTTTGCAGTCCTCCAAGAACTCAAAGAATATTGAGAATACAGAACAGGCTGCAGACTGTTGAAACAGGAAAAGAGCAAATCTCCAGTATATGGACAGAACAAGCTTTATTTCCATTTTTTAATACTTTTTTTTAACAAACCAAGAAAAATTTATATGTATCCCCATGATTCCAGGCTGGACCCAAAATGAAGTAGAAGCCTCAATGCCACGTGAGATGTTTCTCCATACTGCTATTGCTCTCTCCAGGAGGGAGCCTAGAATCCTGCTGTGCTGGCACCTTTGCAGCGAGCTGGGAGCTGCAGTGTCACTTCTGCAGTGTGTACAACCTGAGAGGATGCTGGCATCTGCATGGCTTGTGATGCCTAGCCTGGGAGCTGCCACTGCCACACCAGGCTAATCAGCCTCTGCATAGAGCTTGTCTCTACCCAGCACAGTGGCATCTTCATGTGGATTACACATGCTGCTCCATTTAATCAGTAAATATGTTCCCAACTCCCCTACAATGCTGTGACTATTTCAAGAAAGAGCTGATCTGCAAAAACTACCCAGTCACAACAGGAGAACCAAACGCTTGTGCAAGAGGCACAAAATTATGGAATAAGTCCAAGCTGCAGCTCTGTGGTCCTGCAATTTAACAAGATGCAGCATTGCATTGAAAAAAGAGGTTTTGCATGCTCATGGTAAGAGAGGTGGGAGCCCTCCTGAGCAAGTAGTCTGAAGGTTTTTGTGCTGTCCCTTTCAACAAATTACTGAAGCGAAAGAGAGGTGGAGGAGATCACTTTGGGCCATACTCCTTCAACTGGCTGGAGACCAAGTCCTAAATAAATGACTTTCCGAGGTCAGTGAACTTAGCAGAATGATCAAAATCTAAGGTTATTCATGAGACCAAAGGTTCATTTTATCAGCTGAAAAGGGCCAAGTGCTAGAGCACCCTGACACATTTTATTCTGGAGCACACTGACACATATTTTTCTGGAGCAGTCTGACACACTTTTTCTCCAAGCCCATTCCCGTTCCGGAGTTTGGGAGAAGCAGTGGCATAAAACTATTACTCTGCTTTCACATGGGTATTGCCCTTAAATGGGGCCCTGATAGCTCCTTCACAGCTCCCGGCTGCCAGAGCAGAAGAGAAATATGTATCAAATAGCTCTGAAAATTGAATTTTCATTCCTTTCTCCCTAGGACTCCCTTCCTTCATTGGCAAAACACATAAAGAATCTGCTGTTTGAACATCAGCTCAAATTAATAGAGGTTTTCCTGACACCACAGACATGCCCAGGTATTACCGGCACCAGCAGCATGGCTGTGAACACAGCTCTGTGTGCCATGAGGAGAGAGAGGTATTTTCATGTTCAATTCCCGGCATGACAAAGCCAGGAAAATATCATGAAGAGGAGTGAAAATGTTTGCCTGCCTGTTTACACACAGAGAAATCAGACCACGATCACATGAGGTTATCCAGATGTGGCTGCCAGAGGAACCTCTGCAACCTGTGGCACAAGGACATGCTGATCCCCTCCACTGCAAGACAGTCATGGGATTTGGAAGTCAGACCCCACATCCCATAAAAATTCACAGACCACCCATTATACCTTTGCAGGGAGGCTGGTAGCAGGGTGGCAGCTGACTACTAAGCATATCTGCAGGTGATGGCACAGTTGGAGCCTCAACAACCATGGAGAGACCAGCTGTTTCCACCACACCCAGGGTCTCTCCTTGCAGGAAACCCAAAAAGTCCTTCTTTCAACAGGCACATATAATGTGCCTTGTGTTCTTATCGCTCAGCCCTGCAGCCTATCTAGTGTTTGTACTCTAAAAATCATCGTATTGTGATCTGAATAGTCTCCTATCAGTAAAGCACTCAAGTGTAATCATCCTTACAACAGCTTAGCACACTTACACAAGGCAATTGCATTGCTCTAAGTTCACCTCTGCAAATTAAACAGAGCAAAGTCAAGGCCAATTGACGCAGCACGCTCTTTCGAGGCCGAAAGAAGATCTGAGGCAAAGTGCAGGGGTCAGGCTGCGACAAGGCTGTGGCAGCTGAAGTATTTTACCCTCCAGCACTCTGCTTTTGCTTCCCCGCCTATGACCCCACAAGCTTTGCCGGCAGCAGGGATCACATGAGTGTTTCTTAATCCGTGCCAGTGGAGCCAAGGAGAGCTGTGATGTGTTCTTTGAGGTTACTAGAGCGCAGAGGTGACAGCTTCCAGCTGGTCACCACAGGCAGCTGGAAAGTGAAGTATCATCAGCCAGGGCAGGCAGGTGTGGCAGAGGCTGAAGCAAACCACCACACACTCCCCCCAAACAAGGGTCATGGAGAGATGTGGCAGAAAAAACAGCTGAGTGGGTAATAGCAGTAATTATACCTTCCCTCATCCAGGGATTAAGCTTGTTCCAGGTTAATTCCAGAACTGTCCAAAAAACCCTCAGTCATCTCAGACATTCAGGAGGAAGGGTTAGATCACTGCATCTGCTTCTCTCCTAAAAGAAACCAACGTTTCACATCAGCCTGCCCATAAAGGTATTAAGTTGAACATCAGTGTCTTGTCCTCACCTCACCTTCTTGGATATTATCTTGGAGCTCTTCTTCTCTGAAGATTAGAAACCACCTAATTGTCATCCTGAATATATTTACAACCAGTTACACCCATTTGTTCTGCAGCAGGTGTTACGATTTGACACAACCAGCTCTTGTCCTCACTCTTACACATACCTCCTTGCTGTATTTACCAATATCAAGTCCATTCTCTGATAAAAGAATGGGAAAATGCAATGGTGCTTACCACAATTAATTTCTTTTCCCAGTCTTTTCAGTACTCACATTAATTTAAAGAAAATGCATTCATGTACCTGAATAGTGATCTATCTCTAGGCATTGGTGACTCACCTGTGATTTTGGTGGGGACAAAGCTCTAAGAGCCAGGAGCAGGAGGCAATAACAGCAAAAATAAAGACTGGAAACTTTATGAACCTGCTGGAAAGTCTTCCACTGCCTTCTGTGTGCTCTCAGTGTTTAATGTGAGATGAAGAACAGATTCTGGATAGCTTAGCTGTAACTCCAGAGCAGAGAAAGAGGATATTCAGGGTTGATATAAAGAACACAAATAACAGACTTGTCACTGATGGCCTAGCTACCATGTGACTCAGATGCCACAAGTTTGCAGCATAAAAAAAGAATTAAAAAAAAAAAATAGGATTTTTCAAAGAAATGCCTTTCTGCGTGTGCAGCAGACTGAACTAGTAGAGCAGAGAGGTACAAAAGCTCCATTAGAGATCATGAAGAGCATTTAACATTACTAGCCTGAATGTGATTTAAGAAAAAAGAAAGCACTGGAATAAAGTGAAACCAAATATCTGCATTACTAAAGTTGGAAAGTCAATCCAGAGGTGAGCATGCTTGAGTTTGGGGGACAGCTATCAAAACTGTGAGCTGGAGATTTAACATCATTAGTGAAAAAAACAAATACAGTGAAAAAGAGAGAGTTCAAGAGAGAGGGAGGCAGCACCATTCAGGTCCCAGCCAGATTTCCCAGGAAGCCCCTGAGAAAGGGACTGACTAAATCCTTGGGGAGAAGGAATTTGTTGTGTCTGAAGGGTGAAAGATCACAAGAGAAGTTGCATGCCTGGGAGAGGAAGTGGAAAGTGGTGCTGTCAGCAGGGATAGAAAACCATGGACATGAAAATACCCTTGGATGAGATAAGGGCTGTAGATCTGGTCACAGGAGAGTCCTGTGCCCACAGGAGAGCTGCGTGTCTCAAGAGCAGCAGAGCAGGTAAAATGCCACCAGTCTCTAGGAGAGAGCTTGATGTCTGCTTGCCTATTTCTGAAGCACTCAGCTCCTGGGAAAACAGCAGGATCTCTGCTTTCTTCACACAAAGATCCTGTTGCTAAATCTCAAAGAGGAAACTGTTTAACTTGTCAGTTATTCTTTGGCACCTGTGATTGTGTTAGACATTATAAACAGGTCGGACCAGCCAAGCTGGCAGACACCACTGCGGTATCCCCAGGGTCCTTCCCTTTCTGTTTACTTTCCTTTTTTAGCCTTTACACTGATCTCTTAATCTATAACAAATATACAACTTTCATGTGAACAATTTTCAAGGGAGAGTGACACTGGCAGCCCATGGACTGTCACGACAGGCCTGTTGACGCAGCCAAGCCACAACCTGAGCTTTGTGCAACGCACAGTGCTCCTCCAGCGACAGGAGGGAAGTGGGGGATGGTGTGTGAAACCTGTGCTGGACCTGATGTCCTTCTCCTCTCAAGACCAGTTGCTATTTATGCACTCATGTTTAAAGTTTAACTTTCCCAAAGTTCTTGTTTATGGATATGCCTCACACAGCCTGCATGGGCACAGCCATGGGGCAAGCATTGAGGCTGGGTCCTCTGGGGGCTTGGACAGGCTGGTTTGTGGCTGCACGTATGGGATCTTCTTCAGAGGCAGCTGGGAGACTTGTGCTCTCATTAGCACAGCTGGTGACAGTGGCACAACTGCACATGTTTCATATAATAACCCAGCACCACCCTAAGAAGTGGCAGATCTGGTCCAACACCCTCCTTTGCATCTCCCTGCTGGCTGGAGAGTGCCTGCACCCTGATCCTTTGGCCTGTGCTGTCCCCTTTCTTCTCAGCTCCCACATCAGAGATAAAGATGTGCAGCAGAGCAGGACACTGTCCTGGAATTTAAAGTCCACTTCACAGTCATTATGCTGCTGCTCCTATGCTACAAGGCACTGGATGTGAACATAGGCAAACTGGTTAACAGCCTCTAGAGAAACTCCACCAGCACTGGAGAAAAGATCTAAGGGAGGCAGAAGTATCTGGCATGGGCATCTGTCATAAGCTGCTCACCAGTTTAGTCCTGGAGAATGTACCATTTAAGCCCTGACCTCATGATGGACACCTGTATAGCTGATATCCTTGCTGTATCAAGAAGAGATTTAAGCAACTGCAGAGCAGCCACAGTACTCACAAAGGTAGATAAGCACCAGGCTGTGCCCCGCCAAATCTCAAATTATGATAATTGATGTTGTGTTGTGCCATGGAAGCAGAAGACATGGAAGCAGTTTAGAAGTAATAGTGACCAATGAAGTCTTATAATGCCCTTAAGATGCATACATATGCTACATCCAAGTTCACAGATATGTAAACTGAGGTGCAGATATGTAAAATACTTTGCCTGTGGCCATACAGAGGGCACATATTGACTTCTGACTGGTGTAACTGGGAGGCACTGGAGTTCTGACTCCCAGTCTCTTGCTTTCATTGCTGGGTGACAGATGAGATTGGTTAAGTGAGTGGGATAACCATGGCTGACATCTCCACAGTATCACGATTCACAACTTTTAACTGCTGTTAAACAAATTCAAAACGAAATTATGCATAGAAAGATGGGAACTACAGCGCCTTAAAAAATGCAACCATGTTCTTCCCCATCAAATCTAATTAGATTTGCCAAAATCAGTGTGCATTGATCTGTGATTCAAACAATATGCTGATAACAAATTTTCATGATAGATATGGTTACAAAGCTACTTGACTAGACTATGAATTAGCCCCTTCAGCCGAAGCTCTCAGCACAGTTTCTCAGCACGGTCTTCCACAGACAGCTTTTAATCCCCAAATCAACAGGCGATCCCATTGTTTAAGGTTCTCCAGACTCTCTGCTGAGCATCCAGCAGAGAAGCAAGGCAGGCAGCATATTCATGTTGACTATCAATCTCCATTAAAATCAACACACCGTCTTTAACCACCCATCCAAGCAAAATGTAGGATGTGCTGGGAAAAGAGCTTTCAACCACTAGGCAGAGCAGCTTATTTTGCTGTTGTGCTGGGCAGCTTCACCTTGGCAATGGCGGGTAGGGAAAGCACGGGTTGTATGGAAACTATCACGTAAATAGACTATCACTCCAGAAAACCAGCACCACACAGGGGCTGTGTGCTGATACTTGCCTTCCTGCCAGTGTCCGGTCTCTGCCCTCAGCATTCAGGGATCTTTTTTTTTTTTTTTTGTTAACTCATGGCAGGGAAGCAACACTGATTTGTATGGATAGTTTTTCTTCCAGCCAAATGATGCCAATTGGTACAAATGAGTGGAAATGAGAAAATGAGGGCAGAGCAGGTAAGTTTTAAATAAGTCAAAGTAAATACTTGACATTCCAGGAGAGACCAAAGGACAGAATTTTCCATTTGTGCTCAGTTTTCAGCTGAGCTTTGCAACCACTGTCATCTGAGAGCTTCTGAAAGTGTGCCTTGCCTGAGAGCCAGAGTGCGTCAGAGTTTAAAGTTACGCAGAAAAAAAATGTCAGTGGGCAAGCAGTGCACTTGTATCTGTTTGTACCCAGATTTATCCTTTCTCTGCTGTCTTTTCATCCAGAAATGGTTACTGCTCCAGAACAGGAAAACCACAGCACTTTTTTTTGCCTGATCTTTAAAAGCAATGAGAAATCGCAGCCATGGGATCTGGTCAGCATCTCTGAAAATTGACATACTCTGTGATAAATCTTGTGTAACATCAAGATGCACCATGCAAAAAAGCTGTCATGACCAGGATGTTGATCATTGACAACTGGCAGATTGCTCAGGGAGGTTGTGTGGAGTCTCCATTCTTGAAGATATTCAGAAGCCACGATCACAGATAAAAGGTCATGGTCCTGGGCTGTCTGCACCAGATGACCCTGCTTGAGCAGAAGGGTAGACCAGGATATAGACATTTAAAAAACTAATGAGTTACAGCCATGTAGTATAGGCATAGGTATGCTAATATAAATAATTTCAGCTTGGAAAGAGATTATACTAGAATAAGGATTTTTATCCCAGTGATATGGGATGGATATGAGGGCCAGTAGGGGTCTTGGTGCAGGTCATGCCAGTCTGCATCCTGAACCTCAGGTTTCTCTCGCTCTGACCTGGCTGCAACGCCGGTCTTCTTTGCTGGGTCCCTGCTTCACACCAGCTGAGCCACAGTCACATCAAGGCCAAGCAGAAGAGGGGACAGTATGTCTATCGAGTCACAGAAACATGGAATAGTTTGGACCTTTCCATTTAACTGTATAAATGGCATGGCATTTTTGTGTCAATAAGCAAAAAAAAAAAAAGGCAACAGCCGAACTCTTTCAATAAACCTAAGTAAGTGAAACAACAAAACAGTATGGATTACACGTATTTTAACCTATACAGCCTGCTGCAAGCTCCAGATTACTGCGTTTGCCCACCCACACCAGTATTGTCCACCCAAGGAAGTTACCAGAAGAAATCCCCCAGCAGAGATGACGCAGTCTTGAAACTCGTTAAACTTGAATGGGCTGTAAAACTTTATGAAATCCTGTCTGCCCTTCAGTTTTAAATTGGATTTGGTTGAACTGGTTTTAAAACTGGCTGGAGAGCCAAGATGGGCCAGCAGGATCACCTGGAGAGGCAGACAGCAGAAATTCAGCCCTGCATGCCTACGTTGATCTGAGCAGTGCCCCCTCTACCAGGGAGGGTGGAGTGCTCTGCCTGATAAAAGGCTGAGCTCAGCAGACATTAAAGGAAGGTTATTAGTAAAGATCAAAAGGTAGGAATGGGAGATAGAGCTGCCCCATTTGCAAAGTTACCACAGCCTGCCAGTGAGAACGAAGATATAGATGCTGTGATGCTGAATGAATGGGGCAATCTAGAAAATGATATCAGAATTAAATTAATTAAAAGAAGATTAAAGAAAGATTGCAAAACTGAGGTTGTAATCGTGTCCCTGCTGGAGCCAATAAGTGTTTCATGGTTTGTGTGGTGCTTCATGAAGAGGCCAAGATGCTGCTCCCAATGCATACCAAGACAAAGGAAGGTATCAGCTGAAAGCTGATTTACACAGAGCCAACTAAATTAGGGAATAAATAAGTTGCAGTGGCCTCATAGTCACAAAATTGAAACCAGGCATGGCTGGAGCATTCAGGAGGATGAATACAATTCATATCAATGTCATCACTGATCTGCAAACTAAGGGGCATTCATGAGGACTTAAGGGCAGCTGTGGTAGGACATCAAATTTCTTATAATATGTGGCAGGACAAAGTTTATCATTCAAAGTATTTTAAACAGATTTGAACAGGCAAAGTATGCTCACATCAGGTCAATACTTGGTGTTGTGTGGATGCACTGTGTCTTGCCAGGGCCGGTACTCTCTGGTGGGATTTATTCTTCCTGCAATCGAGGTCTCCAAGGGCCACCAGCAGGGACACCTGCAGAGGAACCTCAAGGAAACATCAGCCAAACTTAAAATCTTCTGGAAAGCAGCATTTCCAAATACAAATGTGTGACATGCATGGGAATTTGGCTACCAATTTCAAGAAAAAGGAGCTTGAAATGGAGTTGGAGGATGGGGGGATAGGGGAACCTCCATGATCAGGTCACTGAGTGCATCTGCTCAGACCTCTGTGGCAGCCACCTCCCTGCCCAGGTATTTTGCTCCAGCTGCTAAGCAGGTCATTAATACTGGAGATTATTTTGGCCCCTCAGGCTCCCTTAATGCTTTTGAAGTGTGTGTTCACTATTTTGGGTGTCATACTCTGGTCTCAGTTTTAGGGCAGCATGCTGAAATGAATGGGTAAGGGGCAGATTCATTTTAATCAAGCACCAAAAATTAAATTTCGAATAAAAGTATACACGAGGGTACCTTCTTTTGTCCTTGTAGACATGGGAAAATACTGTATTGTTCTATAAGGGCAAGAGGCTTATGTTTTTTCTTTCACAAATGCAAAAGAAGGAAAGTGTTTCTCAGTAGGAATCCAATTTTACAGGGAGGGAATAATATGTTACATAGTCGAATCACTTTGATGTCATTTTTATTTTTCAATCACTTCATAAGATATTCATATAGCCTTTTACATTCCCTTAAAGTGTTCAAGTCTAGGCACAATGCAGTATTATCTTACTCTTTACCATAATGATGAATGATAATGAGAACCCATAATAAGATTTTATGTGTGCCCAAAGAAAAATCTGCTTTAGCCCAGATGAGAGGAATTTTGCAGATCAAATTAATATTATAAAACAGCATAATTTATCAAAATAATACAGCTTTTCTTCTCTGAATCCATTGTGAATCTGAATGTCTGCAGCCAATACACAGTGAAGTCTTAGAGGCTGATGGAATTTTTTGGTAAAGTCTCTATGAAAAATACTTAGTTGATAAAAGTAAAAAAAGAAAAAAACAGCCAAAACAAAACTCCCTTTTCCTCTCCTATCCATCACACTTACACACTATAGGCACTCTAATATTTAAAAGGTCTGCTGCAGCTGTTTATAGTGATGCTGTTTACTGTTGAAAAGCCATCCCAGTCCAGTAGCATCTTTGTTCAAATTCTTCAGAAACTAATGTATCACATTTGACTTTTCTGATTTTTTTATGTTCATGGAACATAGTTTATAGCATAATGCTCACTATATATTTTGTTGCATCCTTTTAATATAGATTCAGTTCATGGCTCCATTCAAAATTTCAAAGTGTAGCCTAAAAGTAAATTAGCAAAATGTGAAAGAGTGGGACAACCCTGATAGAAACTGGGGGTAGAAAACTCATCTTTGCTGTGTGATCCAGCATCCTCAACATATTTTCTGCATTTTTACTTGGATTTAGATACTTATACATCAGCTTCTCTGAAGCACTCTTATTGGAAAGCCTTGTCCTGGTAGCAGCAGTTACAGAGCAGGTTTTCCTTCCTGGGACACATGAATAAATCCAAATTAAGGAGTGATTGTAGTGCAGTCAAACGAGAACATAAATAGTTTAGGAAACAGCATTGCTAGTTTATCACATTGGATAAACCTAAATGAACATAAAATTTGGAACCTGAGTAACGTGGGGTCTGCGCAGTGCTGGGGTAGGACCCCACCTGGTATTGCAGACACCACTTTTATTCAGGGGAGGGAGAGCAGGGATGTTTCCATGCTGTAGGGAGGCACACAGACTTTTAGCTCACATTTACTGTATCTACACGGTTGCAGAGCTGATCCCTCTTCCCCTAATTCATCCACAGCACAGCACGGCCTTGGTCCCAAGCCAAAAAAGGCTTTGTCAGACACTCAGCCAGGCACTAGATCACAGGAACTACCTGCACCAAGAGGCTTTGTTTGGTTCTGCTGTCGTCACGGAGCAGATTAATGGGAGAAAAAGGAGTGGAAAGAAGCTCTCGCTCTGGCAGCTGCACCCCTGCGAGCAGCCCCTTGTACACGTGTGGCGCCTGGAAGAAAAATGTGCTGGGAAACGGGAGCTCTGCTGTGCAACTGCAACCCCAGCAATCCAGGGGGATGTCCCGAGGGATCCAAAGCGATGTGGTTGTGAGAGTGGGGCTTTATATTTGATCACGCACACTCTAACTTTAGCCTGCAGAACTTTTGGGTGTTTGCTGTCATAGTAGCTGTATATGAAGCTGTATTTTTTTCCCCCCTCTTTCTTCATGGATAAATTAGCATGAAGGAAGCTGATGGAGCTAATTAGTTCCAAGTAGTGTTAATTTCTCTGCTTGGAACTCTTTGTGACCCAGTCAGATTGCTTAATTTTTGCATCTTATATTTTCAAATCTCTTCATTTATTGCACCTAATCCTTTATTTCTACTTTTTTTTCTCCTTTTGATCCTATATGGAAAACATAATTCCATGTAATTGGGACACAGAATCTTGCAATGGAAATTACACATGGTGGCAAGACAGATTTTGCCTTGAATGGAAAAGTATTCAACAGAACAGTAGCCATGGCAAGGTCTGTAGAGAGACATACATGAAGGGTGAATTTAGCAACGAAATGTAATCACTACAACACATAATGTCAGGAGCTAGCTGATTTCTCCCAGACTAATCTAGAAAAAATAATAGCTCCACAATTCCTGTATCAAGCTGGAAACTGGAAACAGTGCGTGTGGGAACAAGATACTTCAGTCAGCCTGAGTTGTGCAGCTCCATCTCAGCCAATGATTTCTCCCTTGTGTCTCATGGTTTCAAGCACGACTATGCAGAAGTGCCTTTGGCTCCTATGCATTGGTGGCATCTTGAAACAAGGTTTGCTCATTAACTACAAATATTAAATAGTTTTGGCAAGTGGCCAATAAAGTTTCTCATATGCATTAATATTCAGCACCAAAGGTCATATTCATCATTATCAGAAAAATATAGTTTATTTCATTTGCTAGGAAGGTGGAGTCTGGACACATTTAGAGACAAGCTGCTTGGGCTCTGCAGAGACATGAAAAAATACCTGTATTATAGTCACAAACCAATTGAGGGTGATATTGCTGCTGCCTGGCCAGTGTCTCACCCAAACCTGCTCCCCCCTGGAAGCATGGTAACTGCAACTCTTTCATCATGCACATCTGTCAGAAGGGCTGGAAGGAGGATCTGGGGAACTACACGCCCTCAGTCTGACCTCAGTGCCAGAGAAGACCGTGGAGCAGATCATCCCGAGTGCCATCACTTGACGTGCAGGACAACCAGGGGATCAGGCCCAGACAGCAAGGATTTATGAAAGGCAGGTCCTGCTTGACCAACCTGATCTCCTTCTACGACAAGGTCACCCACTTAGTGGATGCAGGAAAGGCTGTGTTGTCTGCCTAGACATTAGCAAAGCCTTTGACACTGTCTTTCACAGCATTCTCCTGGAGAAACTGTTTATGGCTTGGCTATGTGCACCCTTGACTGGGTAAAAATCTGGCTGGATAAGAATGGTGGTGAGTAAAATCCAGTTACAAGTGGTCCCCAGGGCCCAGTATTGGGGCCAGTGTTTTCTGCCCAGTGGAATAGGACCTGGGGATGTTGGTTGACAGACAGCTGAGTTACCATCCCTGGAGGGATTTAAAAGACATGTGGGAGTGGCACTTGGGAATATGGATTAGTGGTGGATTTGGCAGTGCTGGGTTAGTGGTTGGACTCAATGATATTAAAGTGTTTTCCAACCAAAATAATTCTATGGTTCTATGAAGGGACTTACTTACATGGCTGAATCCACTGCTGTAAGCAAGATACTCCAAATTCTTGTACCTTCTCTTCACTCATGATCTATGTAGATGATGATTGGTTAAATTAGGAAAAAAAACCCTTGGACTTTCTAGCTGCTGCTCTGAATCATGGATAACATTTTTTCTACTGCCTGTCCCCACTGACATTACAGCTATGCCTGAGATGAGTAAATGACATGAAGGCAGGTAAAACCTGCTGAACATCATATGTTTTGTACTGGAAATGAAATATAGCTTCTGCAGGTTATCTATCTCATTTCTTGATTTCACTTTTTTTTCTAGGTGAGTTTAGACCTTATCTGCATGAAAATGACAAGGGGAAAACAGGGCACAGTTCTCAGTCAGAAGAGCCTTTTTTCAGAAGCTCCCACAAATGTCCTTTTAAAATGAAGGAGTAGCAAACTTGTACATTGGGAAGTAGATCCTGAGTCTCTCCCCAAGCTGTCTGCTTGTGTTAGGATCAACTATAGTTCCACTTTATTTTTCTGTTAATTCCTTGGCAGATGACTCCAACGCAAATCAATAAAATGAAAAAAATCCAACATATTAGAAGATGGTTCATCTCTGCAGGTGAAACAACCACCTCCACCTTCTGTTTTGAATAAGCTCAGATTTCAACTGCAGTGGCCTGGCTTATTTCCAGTTTACAGTTATTCTATTCCACTTACCTGAAATTCTCCTTTTCATGCAACTCTGATGAAATGTTTGTCATCTCTTAACTGCCTGCAAGGGTTGCAAAGTGCTACATGAGCAAGAGTGCTTACATAGGGACAAGTAAAGTGATTTCTTTATAGATAGTGATAAATTTTTCAAAAGCAGCCTCCACTGGCACAAATCTGTTTCCCTGGAAGAAACATGGAATTTCTACAGACTCCAATGGGAATTGAGTTAAGCAGGCATGGGTTCTTTTATACATCCCAGTTCTCCCCTAGCATATTCTGTATTGAAACACTGAAGTTGTTTACATGATAACTTGGCTGGGAAGACAGAACTTAAACACAAGAATAAAAATAAGGTTGGAATTCTTAAAGTCAGTATTTAGTTAAATTAAATCAGTGAGAGTATATGATAAAGAAAATTTTATTTTCACCACAATGGTTTGTTTCTAGTTTCCTTTGATGCCACATTTTGCCTGAAGTTCTTCTGGAAGAGAAGTAGCTTGAAGTGTCTTGTGAAAGCAAAGGAGCAGAGAGGTGAAGTTAAAAATGCTCCTTGTATTTCAAGTAGAGCATCGGTACAGCTGTTTGGCAAGCACTGTAAATACCGCATTTCATTTCAAGGCTCAGATGCTTCTTTTATAAGCTTATCTCCTCTACTGCTCTAAAACAGCAGCAAAACCCAACACTTTCCTATCCATATACAATGCACCATTAACTGAATCCAACCCAGAAACTCCTGTGAGATGTTTGTGTCTTCCAAATGTCCTAATCTCTTGCAAGGAATTGGAAAATATAAGGCACATTCCTCTTTATTCCAGTAGCAATTTAATGACCAGAAGAGGTTTCTTAACCCCTGTACCCACAGGCTGTTTTAATTTTTTTTTTTAATTGCATTGTTTGGGTACCTTGCAATCCTACAACAACATAAGAAATATCATAAATACGAAGTGTCATCCCATAAAATCATACTTTTTTTAGAGTGGCAATTTAGGATCATGTTCATGATTTGATGTTTTCCAGTAGGTAAGTGGCAAGAGGAACTGATGCTCAATTAAAAGATGAGAGTAAGAAATTAAATAACTGCAAGTATCCTATTCATCAAAAGACTAAGGACCTTCAGCAGATAGAAGAAAAAAGCCAAAACCATTCTCCAAATGATTTAAAAAGCCGACAAATAAGAAGAGTTTCATTAATCATTGTGGTCTAGGGTCATTTAACGGGAAGAAGCAAGGGGGTTTTGCTAACACATGAAACTGGGACTCAAAGTTAACAGATATTTTTCAGTTTGTGTGGATGGATCTACACCTCCTGGTTTATTTTGGAGGAAGGGGTTATAGTTATAAATTCTCGAACATCTTGTTTCTGTTCTGAAGCAATATCTAAAATAGGGAGCACACCAAAAAGCAAATGAAATTCATGTATTTTTAAAATTAGATATCCTGTCTAATAAAAGGTAGAATTTTTATGTTATTCATAGCTGCAAGTTGCCCTGATTTACAGTTCAGATGCAATTAACATGTTCACTTCAGATAATTTTTCCTTGTAAGTGAATATCTGAATAACACACTGGAAAAAAACAACTGCGGACCACTTCTATAAAGCCAGTTACAGGGTGTGATGCAAAAAAAAAAAAAAATGGAGAGAAAAGCCTTGCTTTGTCTTGTTCTTCTAATAGAACATTTTTTTTCCCTCAGGAAACTTTCAGTCAAACACCTAAAGCCCTCCATTAAATAGGATTTACACACTTACCATCTTTCCAAACTCCCACATGCAAGATTGTTGGGATGATTACCACAGCTTTGCAGAGCAGAGACCTTTGGCATCCAGCCTGTCTATAAAGTGCTACCTACCCCTATCCCGTATACACCCACGACCAATCATTCTTCTTCCCAGTCTGAACTCAAAAACAGTAGAAAACCCGAACCCTCGGTCCCAGTTCAGTTGCTGGCACTGGTGATATCTGGCAACACTGCTCCTCCCATGATTAGAAGCCAACCAAATATGTATTTAACAGGAATTATGAAAATTGAAAAAGTGCAAGGCTCAAGTTTTTGGAAAACACATTCTTCCTCCACCTCAAAGGGCTCATTGATTTGTTGCTGAAGTCATGACCAGTGGAGCTAAGTGGGTGAAAAGGGGAGAAAAGATCAAATCTAATCTTAGGAGCTGTATCAAGCAAGTACCTTATGGCCCAGCTGAAGCTGATCATGAGACAAGTCCTGAATGTAAATATTATTTAATATGTCTGGTAAATGTTAGGAATCTGCCTAAGCATATTCTCCAAGTGAGAAATAGGTCTCCTTTTCCTTTGCTCCCTTTTCAGTGTCCTTGAACTTTGTATCCCATGCAATCCCAAGCAACTAGTCACAATAAAGTGTTAAGGTGTTTGACCAAGAAGATTGGCTCTGCTGATTTCAGCACTTAAAAAGGGAAACCGCTCTGTTGTTTTAACCACTTCAACACTCACCATCTCAGTTTATTTTCTTATCCCCTTTAACTTCTGTTAAAATCAAACAGGAAGCAATTAAGGTGAGCCTACTACAAAGCAGCCCTCAAAGTATGTGGCTATGTCCCTAGTGCAGAATGAAGGTCAAGCCCTGAAAATGTAATTATATGTATGTGGAAGGAATGCAGAGCCTATACACTGGGGTGACTGGTGAGAAAATACACCACTCCGGCTTTATTTTCCGCAGGCAAGTGACCATGACGAACACAGACACTGCTACCACCACCTTCATGGAGGATCTGGTGGCAAGGCAAGTTGAGCTGACAAGGCACATTAGACCAACAATTTTATCTACTTGAATTGAGACAGGGTGGGAGCAAGAAACAACTCCCTACTAAGTTGCAAAACTATCACCATTTCCCCTCATTCAACTCCCCTTTGACTTTAGTCAGGTCACTGCCATGATGACAGAAAAAGGAATGTCATGGAAATAGACATCTAATGACAACAGTGGACAACAAAGTGAAGTCTTTACACAGGATTTAGCTAATTATATTTTGGGCAAATATTTATTTATCTAAAAACAAAATAAAAATAATTTTTAAAAGGAAAAAAGTATTTAAATAAAAAACAAAATTGTGAAATGTTATGGCACAGAAGTTCAAGACAAGTATAAATCCAGTTGCCACAACTGTTGCGTATTAATGTTGCACATTTTTCTATAAAGGCTTTATTAAAGGTATTTACATAGCAATATGATGTGTAAATATATACAGCAAACTGGGGATAACTTTTTTTTGGATTCTCATATGAAAAAATGCCTTAAATACAAAATTTTAAAAGAAAAAAAATTGAAGAGTTCATCCCCAAGCATGAAGAATGTCCCATCATCCCTTATGTCCAAAGTATCAATTATGAGGCAGTTTTGAGGTTCTGGCCAAACCCTTGGGAGATTCAGCCAAGGTTGTGTAGTCTCAAGTTAAATCGCACAGCATGCAGTTGCAATAGTTCCATACTCGATGGCCTGCGTAGTTCATGAGAGATATTAGAATCATTAATATTTTATCATAGTTTCAGTCTAGTTTGTATTATTCTAAGTGATGCTCAGGAGTTCCTATGCACAACAGTTCCTTAGCTGCTCAAGTTTGTGTTTCAACTGTTCTCTCCTCCGTCTCAGCTGCTCTTTCTCTGCAATCAGTCTGTGTTCATCTGACTGGATGGAAAGAACATACTCTGTTGCTTTTTTCAGGATGACAACCTTGGGAGCCTTTTCATTGTTGGCCACCTCGGGTATCTGGTCACGCAAGGCAAAGAAACTCAACTTCAGCTCATTTCTCCTCTGGCGCTCCAAGACATTGTGCGTTCGCCTCTTATCGTTCTCTTCCGAATCTGACGTGCGCGGACTGGAGCATTTTCGGTTGTTACTGATCTGTTTGAGAATTCTGCCACTGTCCAACCTTAGTCTTTTTGCAGCTGGGTATTCAATCTTGGTGGAGGGAGGAGCGGCATAATTGTGCTGATGGATGTTGACATGACACCGTTTGAGAACCAGCGGGCTGTGGTGTGGCTTACTGTGCTCTTCTGGTGTCTCTGTGCTGGACTCCGTGCTGGATTCATATTCATTCGCTTCAGCTAATGTAACAACATCGATTTCCTCATCTTCCTCTTGTTCTTCTTCTGCCATAAAAAAATTAAAAGATTCATAACTCATATGTAGAGACTCCCAAGATTACTGTATGTATAAGGGAAGGCTACCTTAAGTTGCACAATGAGGAACCCAATGACAAACCCTTCCTAAATCCATTCCATGATGCTGGACACCACTTTCCCCAAGAGTCTTTCCTTTAAGGAAGCAATGCTTCCAGTGCAATAGGACACATGGACTGCAGTCCAAACCCTGGCTCTCTGATTTCAAAAAGTTGTAATGATCTTGCGTAACATTGAGAGCATGAAAGATAGCAGGAAAGTTTAACCTCGGTTGTCAGCAGTACGGCGCAATAAAGCTCCCAGACTCAAGCTGCCCTTAATTATAGATTTAGAAGGCTTTGGCCACGCCTTAAAAGAAGGCTTACTTAACACACATGGGTATTCAGAGACATTTTCTGAATGTCTCTTGATCTGTTAATTTGTGGAAAATAGGAGGGAGTTTAAAAAAAAAAAAAAAAGAAAGGAAAAAAAGGAAAATGGAAGGCTGTAGAGGTTTGGGTAGAAACTCACTTTTAAACCAGATTTACGAGGGAGCAGAACCCGCTGTCACATACCTAAAGAAGCATTTCTAAAACTTTCCCAGCCCCATTCACTCCCCTGCAGTCACTTTCACTAGTACCTCCCTGACTGCACATTCCCCCCGTGGCTCTCGGGCGGGAGTTAACTCCTTCCCGGCCCACGGGCGACACCCGGAGCCGGCCTTATCGGGACCCCATTACGAAAGTTTAGCCCTCCTACACTTTCTTTTTATTTCTTTCCCCCTTTTGTCTCTCCTCCCCTCCGGAGGAAAAACTGGGCCGGTTTTCCAGGAAATAAACTGTCTGGGACTCTCCGTGCCTCGCAAACGTGGCAT
>VZRN01002382.1:1592221-1609161 GCA_013397935.1 Dasyornis broadbenti
TTTGCTAACCACACGGGAGCCCTCAGGGGCT
Source organism: Dasyornis broadbenti (assembly GCA_013397935.1). Lineage (NCBI taxonomy): Eukaryota > Metazoa > Chordata > Aves > Passeriformes > Dasyornithidae > Dasyornis > Dasyornis broadbenti. Next base: position 1,592,253 of record VZRN01002382.1, read on the forward strand.
GGGAGGGGGGGGGGGGGGAGGGACCCCCCGGTGATGCCGCGTCAGGAGCCGCCGGCGCTGGGGGCGGTCCCGGTTCCCGCGGCGGCCGCGCCGGTTCCGCGGGGCCATCGCGCCCCCTCCCGGCCGCCGCGACCCCCGGACCTGCCGCACTCTGGGCTGCACCCACACCCCCCTACAAAAAAAATAAACAAACGAAAAAAAAAAAACAAAAACAAAAACAAAACAAAAAACAAAACAAAAAAACCTAACAAAACAAAAAAAAACCCCAAAACCCAACTAAACAAAACAAAACAAAAAGAAAAACCCCACTCATTTTGTTTTTTACGATCGTGTCTGGTGAAGAGTGTTTCCCAAGCAGAGAATATACAAACATCATAGTCCTTGCAGAATAAAGGGCTGCAAGAAAACTCAGATCATCTCTCCCGTGTCCTGTTGATAAAGGAGGGACAGTTTTACACAGAGAGGGTGATAAAACCAGAGCCATGGATGCTTCACCTACTGACATTTCCAGAATGGGATATAGACACCCTTGTTCAGAAATGGCTTAAAATACATTGTGCTATTTTTAAATAATATCCCCTTCTGTCTATAGCAAATCTTGCTGCTGTAAATGGAAGTAACATGACTAAAGGCAGGTCAGAAAGGTGCAAGATCCAAATTACTCTAGTTACAAATAGTGTAAAATGTGATATGGACACTTCTCTATTTAGGAATAGCATCAATATCACCAGATACACAATAAATGTCCTCAAAATTGTAACAGCTGTTAATGTTCAGATGGAGAACAGGAGAAATATTTTGAAATTACTCCAGTACAGATAGGATTGAAAATCATTATGCCAGCCATGGTTGCAATAGACTCATAGGCAGAGCAATTAACTGTAATATCACACAGGGTTATGACTTAAAGTGAAGAATAAGTAACATGAGCAGATGGACTCTTAAAATACCCTGTGTTCACAAGAATGGAAAAACAGGAAAGGAAGACTGGGAGAAATGTGCTATTGAAACAATACAGCCTTCAGAGGAAACAGCCTTTAAAATATTCTACAGCGTTTCTTCAGGCTTGTGCAGACTGTGAGTTCACTTTTTATTGAGGAGCCAACTCTGAGGTGCACCAGCATGGCTCTTATATGGCAGTTTTAGTGTAGATGAAAAAAAAAATACATTTTACTCTGATTTCTTATGTTCAACCCCAGCTAAAAAAGAAGAGGCAAAGCGTGAAATCAGTAAATATCAATTTCCAGTAAAAAGGCCATTTTGACAAAACAGCTGTTATACAGAAAGAATAAATGCACAAGTATAACGTTTAGGGTGACAGCAGAGTTAACATGATTGTTTTGACATGGAAGGGTTTAGTGATCAGTCAGAAATGGGAGGGGACTGAGCTGGTAGCCTGGGTGGAATTTATGGGTGATGGCAAGGTGGGAACCTGTGAGAAGCAGAAAGGAAAACAAAACTTGAGAGAGAAGTGGACATGGTGGGAAAAGCTCTCGCACCCCCCTGTCTGGAAAAGCCTGAGGCATATCATAATGTGCTATGTGCCTGTGCCACCTATTGCATGTTTTGTTCTCGGGAGACATCTCCAGTTTCTTTTTCAGAGGACAATAAGCTGTCTAATAGTTTTAGGGTCACCATGAACACTATCCTGAGTCCAACTCTGAGGTCCCCAACATAAGAAGGACGTGGACCTGCCAGAGCAAGTCCAGAGGAAGCCATGAAGATGATCAGAGGGCTGTAGCATCTCTGCTGTGAGGGAAGGCTGAAAGAATTGGGGTTGTTCAGCCTGGAGAAGAGACATCACAGCACCTTCCAGAAACTAACAAGGGTCTGCAAGAAAGCAGGAGAGGGACTTTTGACAAGGGGATGTAGTGATAAGACAAGGGGAAATGGCTTTAAACTGAAAGAGACTAGGTCTAGATTAGAGACCAGGAGGAAATTCTTCTCTTTGAGTGTGGTAAGACACTGGAAAAGGTTGCTTAGAGAAATTGTAGCTTCCTTATCTCTGGAAGTGTTCAAGGTCAGATTGGATGGGACTTTGAATAACTTGGTCTTGTGAAAGGTGCCCCTGCCCATGGCAGGGGATTGGAACCAAATGATCCTTAAGGTCCCTTCCAACCCAAACCATTCCATGTGTCTATGAACTCATAGCTATCTTCAGAAATTTCTGCAGAAAGTTTCACTCGACCTCTCCACAGCTTTGCAACTTTCTGGCCTTCCACTGATGAGAAACAGGAAAGCACTGAGTAGATATTAATTAGTCTTGGAAGTCCTAAGTCATTGAATGAGTGATATACCCAAACAAATGTGTCAGTGCAGTCAGAGCCACTAAAATAGACTAGCACACTTTTACTGATAGCATCTGTGCAGAGAATCGTGTCCCCACTGCTACCCCAAAAGACCCCAGTCCAAAAGCAGAGACACTACAGAGTCAAGGAGAATCAGATTTGCCTTATTACTATGAATGCCAGAAAATAAATGAGTCACTTTTTCATCTCTTTCAGCAGCTGTAATTTCTTTAACAATAGGAGGTGAGATATGTGTAGGCAGAAGCTGACAGTGTTTCTGCAAGCTGCACAGCACTGACTAAATTAATAACATCTTCCTACCCCCCTCCTCCAGGCTCAGAGAGACTCATATGCGGTGCTAATGAGTACTTTCTCAGTGGACTTCCCCGGCACAGGGGAGAAATGCAGACGTCTGGGACAGCCACTGTCCTTGTCGGTTTACTGTGGTGAAAAACACAAACAGAAATACACCTCCTGTAGGAGATGGACAGGACCCACCACTGCAGTTTCCATCCAGCTAGCTCAGTATAGCACCCCCAGCCAGCCACGGTCCATGAGTCTTCAGAATGATCGTAAAGTGTGCCGAAGAAATCAGTGGGTTTTATGGCTGATGTGTTATCAGTAAGTATGAATGAGAGAATCACAACAGTAATATAAAATAAAATAAAATAAAATATGCTACTTTTAAACCAGAGGTAGCACATATCAAATAATAAGGGATTGTCTGCTGTTGGAAGCCAAGGCTGTGTTCATCCTCCCTTTGTGGATGTCCTTCTTCAGACAGTGGTGTCATGGGCTCAGTGAAAGTGGTATCTAGGGTAATTTATTTATTTGGCTCTCCTTCATCCTCTCAGCTATGTGCCCAAGAGTGTTTGCAGCAAACATGACACCTTCTTCCTCGGCATCATGCCAGCCTGTGATCCTCCCTATGGAAAAATTCAGGCTGTTTATTACAACAGGAAAAGGGAAACATACAGAAGGAAATTGATGAAAACTGAATGGAGAGAGGACTTAGTAAAAAAAAGTGTTACATTGATATTAAATTACTCTCCCAGAACTACAATGAGTACAATCTCCCTCACAGAAATCCATGGAAACACCAGAAAAGTAAGTTTTGTCCTCAAGAGAATCAGGAGAGAGCTTGAAGCGCTTCCTGGGCTTGGGCAAACCAAAGGAGATTCAAAATTGTACTTCCCATGATCCAGAGTTAGGACTTTTATTTCTTTTTTTTCGATTGTTAAAACCCAAAATTTTAGATTTTAATTTTTCAATTTCAGTGCATATGAGATAGGACTTTTTAATTATTTGTGATTGTTAAAACCAAATATATCAGCTGTGGATTTTTAATCTGACTGCATATGAAAGCAAGTGTTCAGTGAAACAAAAGCACAAGCAATTTTTAAAGGTGATCTGTCATTAGGCACGTATTTATTGGGGTATATATTTACCTTGCTTTGTCCCATTGTCTGAGATCATGAAATTGAAGAAGACATCAGATTGGAAGACAGTAATGTAACTAACATGTTTGAATACAGGGTATAAAATTATTTACACCAACTTTGGTCTTTCCATGGTGTGCAGCCTTTACCTTTTTTGCTTCAGGGTAAAATTACCACAGCTGTTGATTTAATTTTGTTTACAGACAGTTTAACTTTGCAGTTCTTTCAGACCATCACAGTATCTTTGGTATCAAATTTTAATTTGTTATCAAGTAGGGCAGCCCTTAGTTTATTCTTAATTATATAAAGTAAAACTATTTGTCTGTGTATACAACTAACTTAAAATTGCAAATAAACTATTTTTTTTTGCTAGCTGTTTTTGTTGCTTAAATACACTACCTGTAAACTGATCTAAGTCCCGTGAAAACAACGCCAAAAATACAAGCAAGGTTTGAACCTTCCTACACAAATTAACACCTTTTGACAAGGGTAACTTGAAGGGACCTAGCTAACACCAGTAGTTTTGTCATTTCTTTATAGAAGAGAGTTTTGTCCAGCTGTGGATTAAGGGTGAATTACAGGAAATCTGCACTGATTTAAGTGTGTGATAAATGAGATGATTTTCAAGGTCCCTGTGAAAGATAAACAGCTATTTTTGAAAGCCTGTGTCATTTAAACTTCTCTTCAAAAAGGAAAAAGAGCTGTTTCAGAACAATCAATCCCAAAGACCGGTCATACATTCCCACAGCCTCTGCATTCTCTGAATTGTATGCTGCAGTTAGATTGTCAAAACATCCCAGCTCTGCTTGATTAGGTCCTCTTTAAAGTATTAAGGTCGTTTGCAACTACTTAATGATCAGGTACCACCTCGGTCAAGCCCTGATCTTTAGAGCTGTAATGGGATCAGAGCCTCTTCCATTGCTCCAGCCCTTCAGTATTGGTGCTCCCCTGCCCAGGACTCGCTCTCGGGTGCGAGGCAGCAGGAATGAGTTTTTCTGCCTCCCCACACCTGTGAAGCCAGCTCCAAATTGCACCCGCAAGTGCAGAGAGTCCTCCTCCTCTTGTCACAACACCAAGGGGGTCTGCAACATTGCAGCTGGAAAGGACAATTGAAGATTATTGTGCAGGTTTCTTATTAATGCTCAAAAATAAGCAAACCCTCCTGTAGCAACTTGCTTGCAGGTTTGGTATGAAAGCAGAGGAGCAAAGAACTTGCTGTCGTTCTTGCCACATGTCCTGTGAGGGCACAGTTTCAGAAACGTCCGAGTGTATCGGATATTATCTGGAGGAAGGAATGCGTCAGCTGACAGCAAGGATGAAAACTATTGAAACAATTGTCAGCTGGGCCATTCTAATAGATATCTCTTGTCTCTTTGAGAATTAATATCCAACAATCCTGTGCCATCTACAAACAGGTGAGAGTAAAGGACCCTTCCAGGAATTATGCAGCTGGTTTCTTTAAAGATGAGGTATCTGATTACTGTCAAATTAACAGGTTCAGCCACAGGAGCACATTCCAAGAAAGAAAGTGGCCCTATTGAAGGAGAATGTCTGGAAAAGTAGGTATATGTGGCCTTTAGAAAACACCAGAGATTGGAGGTGTTATTGGTCTTGTTATAGCTCATAGGTGGTTGGATCTGATTTTGGGGATAGGTGGAAAGGTACATACAATCTACTTATCTGAATCAATGCAAAATCCACGCATTCTTCAAAGTTCAAGCTAATGGTGAAGATCATCAGAGCTCCCTTTTCTGGCTTCATGTTGAGCAAGCTCAGAAATGCTCACAGGTTTTGCTTGTCTTGTTCAGCAGGTGAAATTGGTGATTTTCTTGTTGTCAACCATTATATTAATCTTGGAGCTCCTGTTTGATTACATCTTTATGGAAAGGAGGAAGATGAGCTTATAGCAGTGAGTTTGTAAGTATTTATAAGAAACATTCCTGACTTAACGTGTCTGTCTTCCATGAGTTTCTGCTATTAAGTCATGTTTTCTTTGGACTGGTTTATGGATGACAACAGTCACATTAAAAAATTATTTTGGTGAATGATCACATTTGGCCTCTGCAGTAAAGGACAAGTCCTTTTCAGTGTTATCCAAATGAAGTTTACTTTCCAGCCACACTCAGACAAAATGATACTGATTCCAGCATTGAGAACTTTCTGAGAACAACTCAGCACGTTCATCTGCTCAAGTCAGTGTGATGCTGACACCCTTCTCATGAGCAGCACTCTGCACAAAGCCTTTCATAGTAGCTGCTCACCACCAAACTGAGTCCTTAAAAGGCATCAGACAGTTTCTAACTCTTCACACCTAAAACCTTTCCATGCATTCAGTTACAGTCTTCTACAATGTTATGTGACTGATAACCCTAACTTCTCTCCAGCTTTGTTATGCTGTGTAGTTAATTCTGAGTCAATTTGGGCATATGTAGCCAAGTATAGCAAAAGTGTTACCTTGGCTGGATCAGGTGTTGCACTTCCCAGGTTTCTGGGTCTTAGTTGTCTCAGGTCAGGCACCCAGATATAAGAGACAGCACTGGAAAATGTGGGTTAAGCAATCAAAAATGGTCATGTCAGCAGGCTTTGAACATGGTACGTTACAGCTCTGTATTCCTCTAAGCTCTTTGTATGACTGTTTTAGCACCACTTTGGTTACTTTCGGTGTAGTTTAGTTCAGCTTTCCAGCAATCAGAGTAAATTCAGAACTGTTTAACTGCACTGAGGCTAGACACCTTGGGCAGATGAAGCTTTGTTATCTGTGGTAACTGCTACTGCATTTTGAAACAAGCATAAGAGAGGCAAATACATCCATGAACATTTGCTGCCAGTATGGATTTAAAAGCAAAACGCAGTCAGGAAGGCTACAGAAAAACTACTTGACTTGGCTGATAACTCAATTTGCTGATAAGAGAGAGGGAGTGTTATGTCTCTCTGTATCAGATAAGTGACTTATCACTCCCTGCACTGTTGATGATGAACATGTTCATCTGGCAGATAGTGGCAATAAAGCTGCATCTCCCCTTTGCACGGCAAGACATATGCTGCATCAAATGAAATTAAGGGAAATAGATTTAAATAACTTTTTGGTAAATGCTTTTAAAATCAATTTATAATTAACCTGTGGAACCTCCTGCTGCATTTTATTAGAAAGGGAAAGATCATGCTTGAAAATGGATGTTTCATGTAAGCAATAATATGGGGAGGTAAAAAGTGTAAAAAGAAGGGAGAAAGGACATCACTGCTATGGGTTAGGATTGCCTAGTTTAAGAAGTTATCTGTGATTTAGAGTGTGAGGCTGTTTTCTTCCTACACTATTGAAATGTAGGTTGTTGTTAGGTATAGGTATATTTCCGATCTAGTTGGCATTTTTTTCTTATTATGCACGTGGACCCAATACAGCATCAGTGCCCACCTTTGCCAGGAGAGCAAGCATGTCTGGGATGGAGTGACCTCCTGTTGCAGCTGTTTTCTGAAGTATTTAAAGCACAGAAGGAGCCTAAATGCACATATGCTTTTATCTGTGTTTCATTGCCCAGGCTGGGGAGGCCTCAGCAAGAAGGTGTCAGGATGCATTTCAGTGCATCGTGTCTGGCTGCAGAGCCAGGCTGTCCTGCAGGATCCCAGAGTGAGTGCAGAGCCACACAGTCCTTGATTTCCCTTGCTGAGGAAGGTGAGGACAGAGAAAGCCTCTATCTGTTGGTACTCACCAATGCAAATCAATGCAGTGGCTTGTACCCACACATCTGCATTGATCCACTCCTCAAGATTAAGTCTAGGCTTCAGGACACTGCTGTGCTAGTTCAGGCTTTGACCTTGTAGGAGGAACGCTGTTTCACTGGGCTTGTTTTCGCTTGCTTTGGTTAAGTTTCTACATGGCAGAAACTGGGCTAAATCTCAAAAAATGGCAGTGCACTGTGCACTGATGGGCAATTCCAGGGAACTGCTCAGACTCAGCGTATCAAACCCAGCTACCAGGGACTTGGAGCCACAACCCCTTGCGTGAAAACCCCCAAAACTGATTTAGCCTTGCTGCTAATAGTTTCCTCTGCAGGTTGTTTTTCTTTTATTTTGTTACTTCATAAGATTCTTGGTGTTGCCTAAGTCCAGTCCGTCCTCCTACTGACATTCAGTCTGTCCCATTCTCAAATGGGAGCCGAAGGTTGCAATTATGACTGCAATGGCAAGAAAAGCTTTGATCAGAAATGGGCCTGACAAGGAGTGTGCTGAGGGATTAATGTAAAACTGACTTCATCAGCAGCTGAGAGCTCTGTGGAGGAGGAATTTAGGTGCTTCTTACAGCCTCAACAATGCAAAGCAGCCATCATCAACAAGGTGTTCCCCAGAGGCTGCTAATCACTCTCCTCCCTCTTGATCAGCAGTTAAGAGTGTCTCTCTTCTTTCTGCTTATCACTTAGTCAGGGATGCCAGAGGTATTTCTTAGAAGATAAGAACATTATTTACACCCAGTCTTAGAAAGGAAAGAAGAGGTTGTCAGTGAGCTACAACCATTACTGTTGCTGTTATCATTTGTATCGCAAAGGCACTTCACCATGCCCGTACCCCATCTTGTAGGGCCAAGTACGTCTCGTAGTGACCCGACTGCTCCCTTAGTTCTGAAAGGGCTGAAAGAGATGTGCAGCAGGGGTGGGGGAAGGAGGGTCAGAGGACTGAATACACGGTCCTATACTGCATACAGTTATAGATCAAGGGAATATGGGAAGCCCCAGATTTTCTCTCACCTATCGTGGCCCATATATTTGGGGAGCAGGGAACATTTCTCCTCCCTGTTCAGTTCCATTAGGACATATCTGCAGATCCAAACCATAGTGTCCAATGGATCTAGGGTAACCCTCCTCTACCAATATAGTTCCGGTCTAGTTCTAGAGTAGATGTACTCTCCTGTTAGTGTACTGGAAAGCACAATGAGAGTTGAATCTCACTTTTGGTGAGAAGAGAGATAAAAAATTAGAATATATATTTTAGGACCATCTAACTCTGCTCCTTACTAAGGACTGGGTTTGAGCTGAGACTACTGTGTACTTCAGAACATCAAGTTCTGTCTACACATGTGATGAGAAAGCTGAATAGGTACATATGCCAGCTCCCACAAACAATGTGCTAATATCTACAGCTACTACATCGTTAGTTCTCTGATATTTAACCGGAAGATATCTCTGCCTTCAGCTCATGATCTTCTTAGCTTCCCTTGTTATTCTCCCTCCTAAACAGACAGAAAATGATATTATGTCTATGAAGCCAAAGGCTGTGTGTGCGCGCGTGCCATGGAATTTAGTCCTGATATTGCTAATTGGAAGGTTCAAGGTCATTCTGTACATTTATGTTTGGTCGTTTTCTCCTGCACTACAGGTAATGTGAGTGTTATACTCCCTCCCTCAGAGTCCCAGAAGCTGCTATCTGCTAAACAGTGAGTAGATGGGGTTCTTGAGGAGTTCTGAAATGGAAAATCTCCTGGATTATTTTGTGTGATAAAGACTCTCAACTACCCTTAGTTTTTCTGTACATGGAAAATTGGAGAACCCATTTGTAGATCACTCAGTTAAAATGATATGGCATGTGGAGTGCAGGTGTGTTACATGTCTGAAATATTATGATTAATACAGATACCAAGCAGCTTTAAACCAGCAAACCTCAGTACCTGGAGTCCCATGGCATCTCAGAGTTTAGACAAAATTCACTTACCTCACTTTTTCCGTACAGGTTTTGCAGCCTCTTCTGAGATTAGCAACTGGTGGGGAAGGGTCTGTACCCTCAGCTCTGTGGCTCTGAGATGTCTCAGGTACGTGAGTGCATCTCTGCATTATCATGTGCAGTGCAGACCTACTCCTAATGCCAAATGGGTTGGTGCTGCTGGAAACTTAAGGGAAAGATCTGGGGCAGGAAGAGGGGTGGTCTTTTTCAGGTGTGGACTGGAATTTTTTCTGAGCAACTTGTCATGGTGCTACCTCTGCTCATTATCCTTAGTGTGGCCGTTTGCTTGGCAATGCTGGTTGTTACTTACAGATTTCTCTACGCAATCAAGGAGGAGCAGGGAGCAATGTTTTGGTGGCCACACAAAGACCCTGGGAGAGGGCAGTGGTGACGGCAGATTCCTCATTGTCCCTTCCAACTGCTTCGGGAACCTCAGGCCCCCTTCATTCCTTGGTAGCCACAGATGTTTGTAAACATACCTGTGTCCCAAGCATAGCAGCATGTAGGAGAGGCTGCACCATGGAAGCATGCTGAGGAGCTGAGGAAGTTCAGACCTCAATGTGCCTTGCTGGTGAGGTAGGCCACTGGAGGAAGAGCAGAGGACATCATCTTGTCTCTTCTGCCACCTTTCTTTGACCTTGCAGCTATTTCAGGGCCTGTGATATCAGAGTAACTATCTTGCTGCAAACTTAAACTTACCTATCACACATATACATGAAACTCAGTAATAACTACCTCATATATTCATTCCTAAAGTGGCTACAGAGAGATTTGATGTTGCTTAACTCATCCACTATCACTGATCACTTTTTGTTACATCCTTGCCTGAAGGCAAAGACTTTGGTCAAGCTGGAAATGCTGGTAGTTTCTGAACAGCTTCTGTTTCTGGACCAAATGACTATTTGGTGACTTAGAGTTGTGAAAGCAGGGAAAAAAATTTACAGTGACTGTACATTCAAGCAGAAGAGGGAATTCTGTGATGGGGAGTCACTGATATGCTCTTGCTTTTAGCTCCTTTGTGAGGAAGGAGTGACTCTTCACCAGGCTCTGGTGCTAGCTCAGCTTCTCTGAACATGAGGCAAGTCCAGATGCAAACTTTGTGGCTTAGCCCCATGTTAATACATTCCCAAACACTAATTAAGAGTGGTGAATGAAGAGAGAAATGCAGGTTAATGTAGCATGCTGGCAGTTTTGAGACTGCCTGCCAAATGAAAGCTTTGGAGGTGATGTGTAAGTAGAGGCCAGCAGCCAGCACACGAGTGAGCTGGAGGGTTTGGGCTTGTGTAAATGCTGCTTCCTCTGGAGCGAAGATGGAAAAAGGTTGCAGGGTGCCAGTATCCAAAGGAGAGTGGGGAGGGAAAAATCTGGGACATGAGTATAGATAGTCTTCCTAAAGATGAGTGTTCGAGACCCTCATTGCCTTAGGCAGAGTCTACTGGAAATGAGATGGAAGTGCAGGTAGCTGAGGACTCAGAGATGTGCCTGGAGGTGCTTGCAAGCTCTGCAAGAAAAATGATGTCATTGTGGGTTCTACTTTTGATGGGGAATTAGAGGGATTCTTAAATTCCCGGTCTCTATGCTGGATTTCCTCTCCCTGAGCTGTCCCCTTTGTAGCGCAAGCCCTGTAGACAAGGTTGCATTCCATTTTCACCTACAAGCTCCTGATATCGGGTCCAAATAGGCAGTGGGAGAAGAGCTCTCGCTCCGGAATGGGTCACTGTGTGATACCTGCAGAGGGAGTGTTGCAGGACTGACTTTGGCAAGGGGGTGAGGGGTTTTTGCTGAGCAGTGACTCAAGATCTCTGTGAGCTAAAAGCCAACAGTTTTCCTCCTCAGTTCAGCAGGTCTGTGCTGTCATTACTGAGAAATCATAACCAACTTCATGACAACAAAATGTACTGCTGGGCAGTTACTCTCCATGGGGTCTCCTGTCTCCTCCATGCCTTTTACTACTGGATGCAATATTCCTTGGTTTTTAGGTGGATTGAATGGAAGGTTGAAGGACAGCAAAGCAGTGCAAAGAACATTTGGGATAAGAAGAGAACATGAGGCAACATTACTATTAAAATGGGAAGGAAAGAAGATCAACTTCAGGGTAAAATATTTACAGTAAAGCTGTTGACTTGAAATTTCCTCTCAAATTCCTTCCTCAAACCAGGCTTTTGAAGGGTTTGCTAAAGTTCACAAGCCTTAGGGGCAGGTCTGTCATGTTCAGTTTCTACAGGCTTGTTTTCAGCAACTGTGGTACAATTTTCACATTGTTGCAACACTTTTTGGACCAAATGCAAAGGCCTCAGTGTCTCACCAAGCACCTGCTTTTCTTGCTGTCCGTGCTCCCACAGCACCAATATCTGAAATTGTGTTGCAGAGGAAGGAGAAGGGATTGTATAGGTTTCAAATGGTCCAAATGGATTTTTTAATCTCTTACCATGAAGTACAGTTTGGGATATTTTTTCCTCCTGTCCTACTTTCATGAGTTGAATCATAGGAAAGTTTACATCAGAAAGGACTGCCTGAATTAATCTAGAATTCCCCAAACTTCTGTATCATTTTTCCACACAAGTACTCCCTTCTTGGCTTTGGAGGGCAACAGTTGAAATGTCTCAGTACTCAGTTATTTCTATTTTTTCCTCCCTTTATGGTTTCTTATAGAATTATAGAATGGTTTGAATTGGAAGAGACCTTAAAATCATCTAATTCCAGTCCCCCTGCCATGTGCAGGGATGCTGCCCACTAGATCAGGTTGCTCAGGGCCCCAGTGGGACATCCACAATTTCATTGGATAATCTGTTTCACTGCCTCACTACTCTCTCTTCTGCCTTGAGGGTAAAAAGGACCCTTTTTTTAATATTCCTTACTGTCTCTTCTTCCCTCCTCCCAAGTGACATGGATCCTGAAGGCTCTTCTAAGCATTTATGGTATCATAAATGCATGTAATCATGAATATGAACAAAGGTAATGTGCTGCTTGGAGTATGTAGAGATGATATGCTGAATGTTTCCTTGCCTGATCAGACCTAGAACAAAGGCAGCAGGGGAGCAATTTGAGTTCAGGAGGAGATGAAGCACCATTGAGTTTGGGAACAGTTCAGGCTCATCTTGGAATGGCAAGACCCAACCTGGTGTTGTATCTGCAGGCAGATGAGGAAAGTTAAGATTTGCATTGGTTCCAATTTACTTCAAGTGGAAGCAAGAATTGAAGCTACAGAAAAGTTTTTTTGACTGATTCCAGCCAAGAAAACAGGCAAGGTCAGCAAAGTCTTGCTCTTAGTTCCGAGCAGAGCAGAGCCCATCTGTCCATTTGCCTGGGGCTCTGCAGGCAGCCATCTGCCTTGATAACCGAGCTGTAAAAAGCACAATCTGAAGGATGGAAGCAGAAGCCAAGGAGGAGCTGGACCTGCCTCTCACACCCACAGCACTCTGCACAGGATGACTGTCAGCAGTGAGCTGGCGGTGGCTGCCATCTGAGTGCCACCAGAGCAGAGCCATTCCAGCAGTGCAGTTATTGGACCTCGTGGCACTGCTTCAGTCATCACAGAGGACTTGATTTGCGTTGTGTTTGGGCCTGGCCTCTGAGGCAAACAGGCACTGAGCAAACAGGGACCACAGCATCATTTCTGGTTAGATTTGGAGGCAGGGAAAGTATATCTTCTCAGCAGAGGACCTGTGCTGTGCTTGGCTTGCTGAGCAGAAATGTCCCTATGACAACATATGTTGTCACTCATCTGTGTCAAAGGGAGCCCTGTTTAGGTTTCCTCAGCAGATGTGACTATAACAGATGTGTTATAACTGTGAGAGCTCATGGGGATATGGATCATGCAGACCTGGTGATCTGTGGGAACACATGGGACTTTTGCCTCATGGACTTGAGTACAAATCTCAGTAATTCCGCATAAATGGCTCAGTATGATCATTAAACCCAGTTCATTAGCTGGCCAGTTTTGAGAGAATCTTGTTAAAGGAAAAACTTGCCTGTACTGATGGTTTTAACAGAGAATACTCGTTACTTAGCAAAGACCTGAGATGTAATGAGCTGGTTTACAGTTCAGTTGTGTTTGTATTCAAGTAATATTTACACTTTCCACGCTAAGAGCAGATGAGAATCTTTTAATCTAGAGTAAATCTTTGGGAAGTCCACTGCTATTAATAGCTTACTCTAATTTTGCATGAAATCAGGTTATAAAATGTAATGGAGGGTATGGGAATTAGGGTTTTTTATATGGTGCATTATACCATTACCATTAATACCAATGTTTTAGACTGTGCATTATAACTATAATTTATCTTAAGAATCTCACCTTTTTTTTCCCGTAGAAATTATAATGTTTGGGCTGAACTTAAATCTCTTCCCAAATGACATAAACAAAACCAAGACAGAATAGGAAGTTATGCCTATATAATTATATCCATTTGTGCTCCTGCATTAAGTTACAGGGAAAATGCTTTCCCAAGTAGGTCACTTAATTTTAGAGCAATTAGTAACAGTGATATCACTATTTTTTTCTGGGTATTCACTGAGGCTCTGTAACACATCAAATGAAAAAAAAAAAGAAAAGAAAAAGAGAAATATGTTTTAGTTGTGAAAAACAAAAACATGTAAACCTTTGTCTCGCACACCCTGGTTGGGTGGTCTAAGAAGGTTATGCACTCTACATAAACTAAAATCTGTATTTTTATATTTAGTAATAATTCTTCTAGTTCTTCTCAAAAGGAGGTTATGAGTAAATGGTTTGTGAGGGGCTAGATTTCCACCATGCTGGATTTTTCAGGAACCTTTTTCCCAGGGCTGCAGGACCCATTGAACATATGGAGGTCATGTTCATGCCTGAGTGCCTAACCTGTGCTGCTCTGCTGCCCAGAGCACCAGCCTCATCTCTGGGGAAAACATGCTGTGTGAACGAACCTGAACTGCTGGAGCTCATCGCTGCAATCCCTGATTGTAGCCTGGCAATGTCCAGGAGTGGCATCACCAGCACAGACACAGAGGATGCTCTCTCAGCAAATTCCTTCTAGTCCCTGCTGAGACTTCTGCCAGTGCACCAGCATCTGCTGGGGCCTGCAGAAGGAGCACTCTCACTGTCACAGCTTTTCTGGCAGAAAACTATTGCACTGATGCTATTTATAGAAAAAAGAAATGCACTTTTAGTAGCATAACTTTTCCCACAGGGAGTAGTTTTCCTGCATCAATGCAGTAGTTCCAAGAGTGCTTTATTTACTGCTGAAAGCTACTGATATTCCCACAGGCTGGAGCACCATACACACAACCCTTGTGCAACTCCTGTCTTCTCACAAAACAAGGTGTTTGTGATATCACTTATTTTTACATAAACCACCTAAGCAGAATTCTGTAGAGCTTTCCCTAACAGAGGATATCTGCCAGCAGAGGTGTCTCAGTCCTGGCTCATGCCTCACCACACCTCCCTCCAGGAGAGTGTGGCTGAGCAGGTTTGCTGTGCGGATTTCTGGCATACTGCTGTGTCACCAGTAAATACCTGGATAATTTTTAACCTCACACGGGATTGGTTTATCAACTGGAGGTGGCCAAAATAATTATACACACTGCTCTCTATGAAAACTGGGTCAACAGGATAGTACTTCCTTTTATGTTCCGTCAGGCTTCTCCGATTTACACCTAGGGTCAGACTTCAGGGAGAAAGATATCTGACCTAATGCGAGCAGCCATCACATCTATTCAGATGATGCCTCCTTTCTAAGGCATTTTCTTCCCTCTAATTTTGCATCATAATGTTGGCTGTGATACAATCATTGCTCTTGACAAAACAAGAAAGGAGAGCCCAGGGGAAAAAAATATTGATATTTATTTAAAATGAAATGTGATAGATAAGTGCATACCCTCATTACGTCAGGGCATGAAGAAGCATGGACTTCCAGCACCACAGCTTTCCAGGCAGACATCCTAAGGGCCAATGCGGTTACGCTGGCAAAACTGCGTGTTTAGGAGTGTATCTTCCTTTGCCCATGGGATGTGGTTTTCCCAGACCAGTCCAGTGTGCACTCTGTATGTGTGTTTGCATCTAGGAAAGCTGTAAGGTGGCAGAGCTGTGTAGCTGGTGGGGTTGTGATCATTTCCACTGACAGTTGGTGGTTGTTGTTAGCATCACTTTTGGGGTACTGAAGCCTGAGGTTCACAGTGACGGCCCAATGATTCGCCAAACCTTGGTATCAGTGACTTTGGAAGAAGAGTAGGGAAGGGTCAGGAATAACCTATCACTAGAGTATATTTCTATGTAATTTCTACCAACACGTGGTTGGCTTCTGCTTTTGTGTTTTCCTTTCCCATTGAGTTCAATGCTGGGTTCTGATAAGAATCTTGCACCTTTTGGATTCTGGCTAATTTCTTCACCTGACTGGCCATACCTGTGCTGGCACACGAAGCAGGCCAGGACCTGCTCCAGCCCAGAGGATGAGAGGCGTGGTATGGCTTGTGCTTAGGGAATTAAGCCTTCCTTCTCCACAGGGCAGGGCACTCTTCTCTATAAGGCCAGCTGGAAGCTGCCTCCATGGCATTGCTTCTTTCCTGTTGTGCTGGTGTTGACCAATGGTAAGAATGAAATCTGCAGGTGGTTTTACTCTTAAAATATCCATCTGCTGAACTGCAATTGCCTCTGGTGTGCTGGGAGCTCCTGTGTGTTGGTAGACGTAACTTCTCTAGAGCATTGATTTTTTTTACATGCTGGCACTACGTCACTCCCTATTTACATAGTCTCTGAAGGAAACAGATGCAATCTCTTCCATCTCTCCCCATGCTGACGTCTTTCTGTGCTGCTCATCACTCTCCTCAGCTGTTCCTGAGCTGCCTCTAACCCACAGTTGGAAATTCAAAGCCAGGCCCTTCCCCAGCTGCCACTTTGATGTCCCTTTCTCCCCCTCCACATCACCTACATCACTCCCTTTGAACACCGACATCGTGATAAGCTTTATGAAATTACTTCCCGTTAGGATGAGGGCACCCAAAGCCTGCGTGTCTCAGGACCATCTGCTGCTTCTGACATGGGCATGGATAAGTGTCTTCTAGCAGAAAGACAAGATTCATTATGGATTTGCCACAGTTCATGAATCAGAGGCCTGGAATACATGCATAAACACTAATTAAACCCAATTTAAAAGTGTCTGATATTTATCAAGCTTCTTTTAGTTAGGGATCAAAATTAAGTTATTGATTAGTTACTGAATAAAGCTATGCCAGTGTCATCCTCTAAAGTAAACAGCAGAACATCTACCTGAAGGGACCAATTCAATTCTCAGTCAATGACAGAAAACATTTGATTTGGTGCCACTTAGGAATATCATAAGCCTGAAAGCCAAATGTTTGCATTTAAATTACATCTCAGTTGAAATTTTGAGGTTTGAATTCACTGCATAATTCACTTGTCCTGAAAGTCAGAGCTTGGATGCATGGATCTAGAGGGTTTTTTTTAATTATTTATTTATTTTAACATTTTTTTTTTTTTTT
>VZRN01002382.1:1609198-1629027 GCA_013397935.1 Dasyornis broadbenti
TTTTTTTTCGGGATTTAGGAGACAGGAGCCAGCAAAGCCTGCTTGCTCAGCAGCTTGCAGAAAGTTTTCCGAATCAGGCCAGATGAGGGGGGGAGCATCAATGATGTCACTGGCAGATTACATTATAACAGTTGTTGGAAAAGACCTTCTGAGGAACAGAATACAATAGAAATGCTGGAGCAGAGTGAGAATCGCAGACAAGGGCCTGGGATCTGGTCTTGGAAGATACCCAGTGTTAACAACTTCGCTAGAAAGCTACAGCAGACCATTAGAAGACAATAAATTTCTGTGCATATGTTGTCTTAATCAAATTGATTTAGGGATAATTTATATCAGCAAGAATAGGAGAGACACCAAGAATTTTTCTGGAGAGAAAGAAAAATTAATATTGGAATTTCTTTCCTTGAATACTCCATCTTGCTCATCACCACTATTTTTGTTTTAAATGAGAAAATATAAGCTGCAGATCTGCTATAGCTACTATTTTTAAAATTAATAGCTCCTTTTTCTTTTTTTCCCCAAGTAAGAACTTCTAACTTGTTAGTAGTTGGTGAGATATGTGGACCTTGGAGCCAGCTGGAGTCTCACTATTTATGTTATGGTAGAGCCTAGAGATCATAATCGGTCTTCCAGGTGCTGCACAGATGGAGATAGCCTGCTCCAAACAGCCTCAAAACAGGTAAGGTGTGGAAGGGGAACAACAAAAAGATGAGGAGAACATTTTGAGCTCAGGCTGCCAAACAGGTGGGAGCTGGGACTTCTCTCCAGCATCCTCCATCACCCTGTGCTCCAGGAGGGGTTTTCCACTGTTTTCCTGAGTGTTGTATTTCAGCAGTTCTAGCTGATTTCTAACTCATGTTGCCAACATAGGCAAAACTCAGCCAATTGCCTTATTTTAATTTTTTTTTTTTTTTGGGAGGGGGGGGGAAGGGCATATATGTGTTTCTCCCCCTTGGAGATACCAATCCCGTGAAATGGAAATGCTGACAGATTTTTCACTCTAATGGTACAAAGGATGCCACTACAAAAAGCCCCGCTGCTATTTTTATCCCTCATCCAGCTGCCCTCCATAGTTTTCTGTTTGTTTTCCTCTTTTAGAGTAGACAGCCTTATCACCAAGCAGAGGGTGGGGGCTGGAGCTGGGAAGAAGCACCTAAACAAAGCTGACTGCAAAGCAGACGTGGGTTGGCTGTTGGGGTGGTGGCAAGGAATTCTTCCTCCAGAGCCTAACTTTGACCATAAACTCTAGCTCCACTGAGTAACCTAAACTGCCTCACTTTTGTCCAGCCTCCCCACTTCACTCATATAAAGAGCGATAAAGGAAGACAAGGGTGAAATAACTTCTAAATAAGAGATGAGATAATTTTGAAGGCACATTAGACTTTTATATGTCTTATGGCTTTTTGTATAAGCCCACTGAGTGCTGAAGCATCTCCAGTATGGAACTGTCACCTGGTATTTTCCACTTTATGGCAGTTTGCAGAAAATGTAAGGGTCTCTGGTGCAAATTACTCAGAATTCCTCACTAACTTTCTGGGATGGGGAGTTGCATTGATGGAGATGGTTTTGTTGTTGTTGTCTCCTGTTTTCCTCTAACCTTAGCCATAGTTTTCAAAGGAAATAGAAAGGAACCCTCTGTATATAAATCAAAGATCTCAGTGAACTGAAAGGTGTTGCCCAAGCAATCTGCTGAAGTGAATGTACGGGACTGGGTGAAATTCTGACTGAAATTCAGTGGTTTGTGTTACACTGCCTGGATGATCGCAACATCTGACTTTAAAATCTATGAACCATACAAAGTGAGATTAGTGCTGGTATGGATGCTGTAGCAATGCCACAAACATAAACAACTATTGGTCTGATATGTTACAGGATTTAGAGTTTTAGAATGTTTTATGCTGCCTCAAAAAGAATCATTCTTGCAGGGATTGCTGACTAGGAAATTTCTAATTTGCCTCTTCTGTCTTCATTTTCAAACTTCTTTGGTGGATGAGCTGATGTGTTTTTGGCAAAGAAGAGTGTGAAGGCCAGGCATAGGACAGAGAGGCCAAAAGCTGTAGAAGCTGTCAGCCATGACATGAACTACTCTGTAGACCAAGCTCTGTTTCTACTTCTCTTCCCTGAAGGGCATAGGGGAGAAGAGATTAGCTGTGTCACCTCTGATGGAAATCAACTTGCTGGAAGGGAATCGCTGGAAGGTCTAAAACCTACTTGGCTACATTTAGACTTGTCAAATCTCATGAATTATCTGGGAGAGTCTCTCACTTGCTCACCTCATGTCTCATGCCAGACACTGGCAGCAAGGTGACCTGACCTCATTCTTGCAGTGGGACCTTGAGGGCCAGTGTAGCTTGCTGGGGAAAGCTACCAGTTGTATCAGCATTAGGAGATGCACTGCTTGGAAACCAGATTAAGTGCACTCAAGGTTGACCTCACATCCGTAGGAGACTTGGTGGAAGAGAGTCTTCCAGTGCTACTGGTCAAATTATCTGAAATCTCATAAGTATGGTTAGAGAAATCTGAAATCCATAGGTCCTCCAGCATTCTCCTCACCTGTTTTCTTTTTTCTTTTTTTTTTTTTTCTTTTTTTTTTTCCTAGGCAGGGTACGCTGTAGGAAGGAGTAAATCTTTCTGATCTTGTTGCAGCACAATGGTCATTAATTATGGTATGTTCAGAGACACATGGACTCCAGGTCAGCAGGGAGGCAGTGATTAGCAAATTTCACCCCCCTTTCCCCTCTGGCTCACTTCTCCCCAGAAATGGGATTAACTCATAGGTTTGATAAAGAGATCTAATCTTGTTCTAAAGGATCTAAGCAAAGTGAATCCTCCTCTCACTTGGCAGACTGTCCCAGTGTTTAATCATTCTTACCCCCAGGAAACGGCATCTTGTTTCAAGGTCAAGTTTATCACATTTCCACTCCAGCTATTGAAACCTTTCTTGACTTTCTAGGAGGAGGCCTCCTTGGGAGCTGGGTTAGCTCTCTGTTCTGAGATGCCCAACACTTCAGTTCAGTGAAGTGACCTCTGCATTGGTCTAAGGTGCTCCCAAACTGCAGGAGGGGTACAGCTGGGAGGAGGCTGGGGGCACACCAGCCAGGAGGGAGAGAAGAGAACTCCTCCATCTCTGGGAGTCAGTAATCATGCTTACAGGGAGGTGGAGAGGAGGATTTACCTCTGCAGTTGTCTCAGTGTGCTGTGTTCTGGCGTATCAGTCATCCTTGCTCATGGCTCTCCAAAGGGCCTGGATTCACACTGGACTGCAACCAAGAGGGTTTGGGCTTCCCTGGTTCCGTGATGTGACACTGACCCCACCATTGCACAGCCTCTGCCTCGTTCCTTTTGGGCTGACTCATGGCCAGGTTCACCCAAGGAGCTTTTGCTGTGTACCAAACCTCTGCAGGGCTCTGGGATCTCAGGCAGTGCTGCAAGACTGACCCAAACTGTTGTGAGCATGCCCTTATCCCCTCACAGAAGTGCTTTGTTTATTCTTCTTGTAGAGAAATGCTGGAAGAAATGCTCCTGGCAGAGATTCCTTTTGTATGGACTTGTTTTGGCCCGTAAAAAGTGCATCTACAGGAAGAGGTTTTGAATTGTCTGCTGTAGCCCTGAAGTCAAAACCTCAGACCTTTTCTAATATGTCCCTGGTCCTGGGAAAAGACTCAGACCTGCTGCCTGTTGTTGACTGAACAAATCCCTTATTATTCCAGCCAGAGCCATGCAGCTCTCCTGGCCTGCCTTGACCCTGTGCTCCTCAAACCATTTTTGCAACAGCAACAAGGGAAGATTCAGGCCAGCTGTCTGAGAGTGGCCAAAGCAAACGAGGAGGAGGCAACCTAGTTTGCTGGGGCCCCTGAGCCAAAACCTCTGTGTGCAGCCTGCAGGGAGCCAGGGAATGGGGTGCAGGGCTCCAGCCATCTCCTAGCGGACCTGGAGCCAGAAGCCAGCTTCACGTTGCTGGAATCCAGCCGCAAGGGAGAACTCGGCGGACGTGAGTCCCTGGAGTCCTCTGCTGAGTAGTTTATTGATGTCTTGGTTAACCACTTGTGGTACGAGCCAAGTATGTCTGTGAAACTTACTGCTCCAGAGCTGCCAGTGTAAGTACCTTCTGTCACTAGAGGAGGGAAAGAAGGATGGAGGAGAAAGGAAGAGCTAATATTCCTGCTTTTAATCCCGCTGGTTAGCATGAGGGAGTGGGAGGCATGTGTGTGGTGGAGTGAAGGCTCTTTTGACTGTACATTCATTATTGCCATGCAATGAATGTTTTTTTTTTTTCCAAGTAAAGCATATAGTGCCTAATGTCTTGCACAGCATTGGAGACATAGCAAAACTCAATGTCTTCAAATACCTCAAGAAACTTTTCCTAAAGTGTGCAGGGTCTTGACTCCACTCCAGCTGAATTTACGTGGGCCAACTCCATCCACATCTCTGTTGAAATGCGAGCCTATCAGTGGTGGCTTTTCACATGGGCTTCTAGCAAATTCTCCTCTGCAGCTTTTGCACTCTTGTCCTTGGACATCTAAAAGAAATAGTTTTACAGATGTAGCTGGCACATATTTGCTTGTACCTCAGTCCTCTGGTTAAAAATTGCTAGTGGGTGTGGACAGCCTTGTCATCCTGGATGTTCCTGTCTTCCCCTGGCTCACCTTCACTAGTGAATAATCTGCAGCCTTTCATCTGTCAGAAAGGAAGTGTTGTGAAACTCCCTGTGCCATCTCCAAGCTGGCTCCTCAGTTAATGAAAAGGGGAGTGTCTCCATGTTCCTGTGTGTTGACTAAGTAAATCTAGAAATGATCCTTTGGCTATCACTGCATTCCTTAATGGTTTGGGTTTTTTTGGTTTTGTGGTGGTTTTTTTTTGTGTGGGTTGAAGCATAGAAAATGTTGATGGTTAGTAGTGCTAAAAAAGGAGATCATGTCCTTGTACTTGTTTTAGTAAATGAATGATTTTGTGAGCACGAGAATACGTATTGGTTAGAACACTACAGTGCTTTGCTCATAATAAGCACAAAGTTGGGTTGTTCAGGAGATGAATTAGGCTTGCAATTTCAGCATTCGGTTAACAAAATGATAAATAAAGGTAAAACAATTGTTCTCAAGCACCTGCTCTTCAACTGAAAATGTAGTTGAAGATATTTGTGCTTGTCACTGAAGGGAGGAGGTCACTTATGAGCACAGGTAGATGGAACTGAGATATCTGAGGCAGTTATTGCATCTAGCTGTCCTCCCCATTTCTCTTCTGGTGGTCAGCATCTTGCTGAAGTGCTGGTAAAGCTGATCTTGACCTACAATGCTCAAAGTCCAAACCAAAGTTTACTTTCATATGCCTTTCTGCAGACTGCTGTGCCTGTGGGTCATTTTGTTGGGCTGCCCCAGTGGCAGGGCTGGCAATCTCTGTGAGCAGTAACTGCTCCAGCCATCTCACTAGTGTTTGAGATGAAGGTATTAATTGATTAATTTTAATTTACAGCAGCTGAAGATGTGGTCTTACCTTGTTTGCTTTCTAAAGTCATGTGTGGTTCTGGTGGAGAGGTGCAATTTGGCTGCTAGTGTGGGAGAACCAAATGATTAGATCTGATCTGCTGGTAAATAAATATCTATCAATAACTTGGCTTCTGTTGTCTACTCCAACCTTGCTTCTTTGTGCAGAGACCACTGACTTTAATAACTAAGGTTCAACCTCTGGCTGTTTGAATAAGATCCTGAGTGAGTTTATTCACAGTCACTTCAGCTTTGGAATCTTCCCTCTGGAACCATTCAGCTATTACCAACATTCAGAAAATCATCGTTGCTCTCAAGCAGTAAATGTGTATGAAATGCACACACAGTGAATGTTACAAACCCACAGGTTTGTGTGGCTGTTTGGTAGCTTTTTTTCTGCCCAGCCAGTGTCCTATCCCGATGGCCCATGGGGACATCTAATGGCTGAGTAAAAGACCACAAGGACATCTCCCATTGTAAGTCTTGATTGATGTTTTTATCAGGATTTGTTTTCTCTCTTCTTTGCCACTTTTCCCCTTTGAGAAATTGTCAGTTTTACTTGTTTAATTTACTCACTTGTAGGGGTAAACTGTAATCATTAGCTGTAATTTCAATCTAGGTAGCCAACTCTTTCTTCTAAGCAGAAATAACAGTGAGAAATCTAAGGATACTCATCTGCCTAATTTAGCAAGAAAGATACAGGGATGACTTCACTGTGAAACAAAAATATTTTCAGTAGAGAAAATACCGGTTATTGAATTCTGCTCAGTCTAGCACAGAAAGACTTAATCAGAAACAAGGGCTCTAAACAATGAAAACTTTGCCACTAAAATAGCTTATTCTGTTTTGTTTTGTTGTGAGTTTTATATATATATATTTATTTTTATTTTTTTTTAATTTTATTTTTAGTCTGGAGTAGAGTCCTGAAGGAAAGTGCTGGATCTTGCATTTCTTGATGTTTTCAAATCAGGCCTGTATGCATTTTTGCAAAATGAGCTTTAGTCAAACCTAAACTCCTACACTCAACCCAAGAGTGTAGTATGTGGTTTAATGGAGAATGTCATCCAAGAGGCTAGGCTTAATCTAATAATGAACCTGTCTGGCTTTAAATTTATGAAGAAATATTTGGTGTCTTGGTGTGCTTATAAGACTCTCCTGACTGCGGTCATGGTTGGCACATAGTTTTGTATTTTCTTTGACCACAGTTTCTTTTTGCATTGATGGAGCTCTTTATATTAGCAGGGATTCCGTCTTTTTGTGCTCACCTTTAGGTTCTTCTCCTGTCCTACTTGGGCACTTCAACTCAACCATTTTCCTGCCCAGAAGGGATGAAGGCTACTGAAGTTAAAATGTACTCAGGACAATACAATCTTCTTTCTGCTTTGGTTCTTGTACATCCTAAACCTGCACGTGGTGCCCAGATGTTGGCCTACAGATGTCTGTAGCTGTTGAAGAAATTCCTACATAGCTCATCAAGTTTTCTGCCCAGATCTTTATACTCTGAGGAATCCTTCAGGTTACCACAGTTGCAGGTTACACAATATGTGTGGATGTTCTGCTATGGCTTGGGTAGGCAATCACTTGGCTGATTACTCATTGGAAAGAAGAATAATGAATAACATTAAATCAAATATAACCTAATCTAAAGGCGTAGCTGATGATGTGCTTATCAACAGACATTGCTGATTTTTATCAGGTGGAAAGTTGTATCTTCGAAGATTAAAGGAAAGAAAAAGAAATCTTAATACTCAGTGATGAAAGTATTGGTGGCATCAGTGTAATCTGCAGACCCAACACAATATTATTTTGGAAAATGAATTAGCTGTTTCAGAATATTAGTGAACATGCCTGAGGTTTCACTGTTGAACAGAATACCTTGTGGAGTTCATCCCCTTCAGCCCTTCTCTGGCTTTTGCATGGCTGTAAAAAAATCTTCACACCAGCAGAGAGCCAAACAGAGGTGCCAGGCTCCAGCGAGGTGTACGAATCCACCTGGGCAGATGAGGTTTTATGGTCAGGCCCTGCAATTAGCTATGATTTGGCAATGGGTAACAAAAGCAGGAAATGAAGCAGGATTATGAGATACTGTCAGCAAGAAATTAGAAAATGAGCTCAAGTTTAGGGATCTGCCTGTCTGTCTTCCTAAAACACTCACTGCCATTGCCTGAGCTGGGCTGGAAATGAACATGTGAATGCAGTGTATTACATCAGAGCAGAGGGTGGTATCTCAAATAGAGGCCAAAGCAGAAGCTGTTGATGGAAAAATGGATTTATTAAATGTATATTAAGTGAAAAGAAGCTTTTTTATCTGAGATATTTAAAACTAATGTAAATAAATACATATATTTTTGTCTCTTGATTTGCCAGTGCAAGGAGGAGTAAACCGCAGATTACTAAAATAAAGCAAGATTAAGACAGATTAAGTAGAAATGCTATTTATAACATTTTCAAAGGATTTCTATTCTTGTGTCCTGTGGAAATGAAGAAACCTGTTCAGCCACTGGATGAAGGAGGAAATCATGATCAGTTGGATCTGTGATTGTTGATGATATTTGTTTGTCTGATTTTTAAGCGTGTGATTAAAAAAGCTTGAGATGGGAGTAAAGCTTTCATTTTTAGAATTGCATTCAGAAGTTAAAAGCCTTAAATGACTGAAACTTAAGAGCAATTTGACATGCACTTTATGCAGTGTCAGATAATGATATTTTTTCTAGAGAGATAGTTCTTTTATGACTAACATACCAAACATCTCATTCATACTGGAACATATGACTAAAACACACAGAATTGTGCCAGGAAGGGTCTTTTGTAGCTAACATCTAGGTAACACCAATTTGAGGAAACAAAAAAGATAGACAGATTAACTGGAACTAAGTCACAGATTTTTAGCTAGAGAATGCTACAGGCATATGCAATGAAGGATGACATTTGTTGGATTAAAGTATTTGTGAAATGCAAAAGTGGTGAATTTGATTCAGTAGGCTTTGATGGTGCAGAGCTGCACAGGTCTTTGCATATGCACTATTTCAACTTCAAACCTGACAGAGTTGAGATCTGACAATGCACCTTGGATTTTTTCCTCTGACTTCATACCCTTGGCTTCATTTTCCCCAAGAAACTTTCCTCACTGAAGAGGACTTCATCCACCTTCTGCCATTAGATAATGCCTGGCCCCATAGTTTGCAATGTGCAAGGCAAGGTATTCATTCAAAGGCTGGTGAAAAATATTTATAACAGGACCTGAAACTTGAAATAATCCACTTATTTTTTTTTTATTAATCCTCATCACAACTCAGTTGGTATTGCATTTGATTTTGAAGTTTGCTTTGTTTAATCCA
This sequence comes from Dasyornis broadbenti, assembly GCA_013397935.1. NCBI lineage: Eukaryota > Metazoa > Chordata > Aves > Passeriformes > Dasyornithidae > Dasyornis > Dasyornis broadbenti. Next base: position 1,618,017 of record VZRN01002382.1, read on the forward strand.
TGTCTCTGTGCAGTGCCTGCTTTTACTGGACTATGGGAACACCTCAAGTATATGTGAAAAGCAAAGGCAAGGTAGAGGAAGGCAATGGAATTTAAGGTCATATATGAGGCTTGTATTCAACTCCCTGTTCTGCAATAGGTTTTGTAAATTCTGTGCTAACACTCTGTCTACTGATTAACCTTCCTCCTGGAGCCAACCCTTGTTTCTTTGACTGAGTGCTGCTCAAAAGTGTTGCTTTTATTTGAAATATCTACGGGTGAGCACGCATTTTAATTGAAACAGGAAAAGAAATTCAAGGGTTCTCTCACAAGTCATCTTTAAAGTGATTCTCCATTTCCTGAGGCCAAAGGAAGTAGAAAAAACATTAGACCTTTCTGCCTAAAATTTGCTTCTCAAATTCTGTCCTTTTACAGATAAAAGACACTTTGGTTCTCTTTGCTGCACAATGAAAAATTTCCTTAAGAAATCCTATGTGGTTTTTTTTTTTCACCATCCCCACATTCTTTTTGTCTTACACACCCTGGATTTAATGTGCAAAGACAGAGACACTTATAAAACCTTGCTTTGGCACAGTAAAAATGGCAAATCCCTGCAAAGTGGACAGTAGATATTTTCCTTATGCAATATCTGTAAAGGAGGCAACTGTTACCATCAGCACAAACGATGCAGTTGCCACCCTTGTTTGGAGTTCCTGAAACACAAACCTTTTCACCATCCCCCTACATTTCAGAGAGCCAGAGCTCTCTGCACAGTTATGGGCCCTACATCAAGTTTTTTCCTCAGAGGCTTTTGCAGCAATTCCAGAACAATTTGTGTCAGTGGAAATGCTGTGGTGGGATGAACACAGTGCTTAGCCAGAGTCAGCACTTGAAGTTACGAGGAGCAAAATAATTCTGGGTTTCTCTGCCACCAGCAGAGAGAGAAAGTGTCATGGAGAGCAATTCTGACTTTTTGTCTCCACTAAGTACAGGTGGAGCCTTCAGCCTGCATGAGATGGGATGAATCCAAACCTTGCTGCTTCTGTGAGTGCAGTAATGAATCCTGTGTCCATCAGCTAGCTGAGAAGTCCACAAAGTGGAATGAAAGCTCTTTGTATCCCAAGTCTTGAAAAGAAAAAGAAATACTCTTGTGTACCTTATTTTCTAGATTCTAGAACAGGCTTCCTAGCCTTGTTTTCAAAGAAAAAGAGGCATATGCTACAATGCACTGCTTAAGTGTGTCTGTATGTCGTATGCTGGTACATTTTGGACCTGTTTGCTCACTCTGGTCATAGTGGAAGGGAACAAAACTGTAAACATAACTAGGGTCTTCTACGTGTAGTGAAAATTGGTTAGATTAAAAGAAAAGCTATCATGTACATGCTCTCAGCTGTGGGAGAAGTAGAGAATTCACCCTAGAGAGGGCCCCTGTAGTCACCTCAGACATGGGGAAACTTCACCCACATCTTGTGTCACAGGGAGCAATGAGAGCCAGCCACAAGGTGCAGATGCCTCAGAAATCAGCTCTCAGAAGTACTGGCACTCCTGTTGATACACTTGGAAGCAAAGGAAGATATCTAACATCTCTGTCTCCTGTCCTTAAATATGACAAAATGCATCAGGACCCGCAGGTTAGGTCTTCTGAGAAGATCTGGGATTAACAAAATAGCAAGTGAAGGGGAGTTGGAGGGGTCCAATCCAAAAGTGAATTTCCCAGCTTCCTGTGAATGTTTGCTCACGTTGACTTTAAATCCACTGAAACAACCTTGGGTAGCACCAGATCGACCCAGGGTCAGGGCAAGCCTCACATGTGTGCATCCTGGCTAGCACAGCTTCAGCAATTTACTTCCAATTCACTGGTGCATATAGATTGAAGAGAAAATATGATGTGTGCCCTGCAGAATAGCTGCCTTCGTCTTTCCTATTCCATTAATTTGTAGCCTTCTTTCTACAGAAATATTTCTCATAGCAACGTTTTCTAAGGGTTGTCCTTCTAAATTGGTCAGGAAAAGCCTACATAAGCACTAAACCAGTCATTTTCTGCAGCAAGTTTTGGCACTTTCCTCCAGCCAGAATGAGTATTATTATTTCTTGTTATATTTTCCTTAAGCTTTTCTTGGTTTGTGTTCCCAGATGTAAAAATGCTGTCAAGCTGAGGGAACCCTACAAAACCCCATTCAATGGCAAAGGAAGGACTAAATGCTGGCAGTGATGTCTGAGATGGGTTTGATGCAGATGCTTTTAATCTGGTGTTTGGAATATCCCACAAACAACAAGGAACAAATCCCACAAAAGGAAAAAATGTCTCTTTAAACTATGTATAAAATCCTAGGAGCCAAACAGATGTGTGATATACAAGTTATGAGCCATGGGTGAAACATTAGAATCTTTAAACTATTTTAAACTCTTGTAAATGTTCAAACTGTAGATTCAATGATATTTATATTTTGAATTTTGCTCATTCTACAAAGGGTGAATTTTGCTTTAGACATAGAGAGGAAAGTGATCTCCCAGTTCACTAAGTCTGTTCCCATTCTGTTGGAGGCAAATATACCATAAACATATATTTAGTAAATTTATCAAGTTCCACAATAATTCTGTTTATGCTTTGGGGTTTTTCCTATGGAAACTTCTAGAGATTAATTTCTCTGATACATAGATCTTTTTCTTCCACTTTCCAAGCTGACTGTATTGATGGCTGGTGTGTACCCACTGGATTCTCTCTTGAGTCAACAAAGTCCTTCAGCTTAAATGTCTTTTTTTCACTCCATAGTTCAGACCTACAGTTATAAGGAAAAAAAGTTGTGTTCCTGACAATCTTTTTTATTGCACTCAACAAAAAAAGTATCTGTTTTCCTGTCCATTCCCATTTTAATTTGCTTTGAAAATGTGTGGCTGGAATTGTACACATATTCTCACATTTTGGTATGATGGCTTTAATCCCTTTTCATTTTTTCCTTGAAATATCACATCCCATTATAGTTTAGGACTGAATTATCCTTCTTCACAGTTATAAAATAATGGTTGCCTATAGTTCTCTGTTGATTGTATAAACAAAAGATTTTGTGTCTCTTTCCTTAGCCCCTATTCATGATAAATATTAATGGTCTTAGTTCCTAGCTGTGGGAACTTGCATTTAATACTATTGCATTCCAGTCAATCTCTATTATTCCAGGTTCTCTTGTTCTCCCTGTATGACAGTCTTTTAACTATCATACAAGGAGATGATAGTTAAATCATCTCCTTGTATGATGCACTGTGTAAACAGTGTAAGCAGTGCCTCCTATCTCCACATCAACAATTTTTCAGTTAAAGCATTCTGTCTTGGTGCTGATGCTCTCCACTCCAATTTATTTACATTTCTCAAATTTCCTTTTTACCATTGTCTCTTGTTTTTTCTCCCAAAAGAGCAAATGAAGGTGTGCAAACCCTTATCTTTTCATTTCCCATTTCGCTCAGTTTAAATGATTTTCAAGGTAGCAGCTACATGCTAAATGCTCTCAGTTGTTCTGCAGAGTATCACAGCATAATTGCACCTTCTTGTTGAACATGCCCGTTTGTTCTCATAGATAGGGAATATCTATTTATCTAGACAAGGAAGGAGGAAAGAGAAGGACTTTGGAGCACTGGCTCTTACAGCCTCTCCCCATGCAGAGCACACCAGGCTGCTCTCCAAGGGGCTGTAAGAACATGCCTCTCACTCCAGGCCTTTATCCTGAGACTGTGGTGGGTACCTCTACGGGGATTTTTAAAGCAGTATTCTTCATGAGTTCAGACCATAGAATGATAGAATAATTTGATTTGGAAGGGACCTTTAAAGATCATCTAGTCCAATCCCCCTGCCATCAGGTTACTCAGTGCCCCATCCAATCTGACCTTCAGTGTTTCCAGGGATGGGGTATCTACCACCTGTCTGGGCAACCTGTTCCAGTGCTTTACCACCCTCATTGTAAAAAAAAAATCTTCTTTATATCTTGTCTAAATCAACCCTCCTGCAGTTTAAAACCACTACACTTTGTCCTATCACAACAGGCCCTGCTAAAAAGTTTGTTCCCAATGATCTAAGGATTACTATTGCAAATTCCCATGAAGTTAGATTTTTCCTTCCCTATAAATTTATAGGGAAGTTTTTCCTTCCCTATAAATTCTGTTCTTGTCATGGCACAACTGTGTGTAAACATGCACTATGTCTGATAATTGTTTGGTGGCTGTAGCAACATGCTCCTGCCACATAAACAAAACCTTGTCACTCTCTGATGCTGTGTCACCACTAACTTTCTGTAAAACCAACTATCGCTCATCATATTTTTACGTGATGTTAGGTTTCCTTCTCTTCCTTCTTCCCCGATTTTTGTCATTTCCAAACATACATATGCATTGTCCCTGTTTTTCTTTGGGTTTGTGACACCACCCTAATTGAGCCTGAGACTGCCTTGCAGCTGTACAATGTTGAGAGCTGGTGCAACCCCTGGTGTGCTGCCAAAGCTTCTAGGTGTTACTGAGCTACAAAGGAAAAGAGATAACGATGGTGTGGGAGGGAAGAAAAATGTATGGTGTAGACAAAATTCCTCTCTCTTTTGTAGTAGCCTGAATCTGTGTTAAAAGTAGCAAATGTAGAAATAGATTTTATGCTCGTGGGAAACAAACTGAAAACCAGAAAAATTGGTGAGTTTGGGTTAGATAGCAAAGTACTGAATGGCTGCAAATATATCTGGGGTTTAAATGAAGATGGTCCTGATGAATGCTCTGCAGTATCAGCCATATCGAGCACATTAACCTCATTACAGGGGGGATGTTGCAAACGTTCTGAGCCTCTCCTAAAAGCAGCTTCACTTAATAGATAAACCATGTTATTGGAGGAAAAGATCTCCTTTATCACAGACCCAATCCAGCTTCCTGCTGCACCTGGCAGCTTCCTTTAGATAAATGACATGATCTGAAGGGATGGGAACCAGGTTGTGTGTTTGGAGTAGGAATGAGAGTGCCCTTCTTTCCCAGTGACCTGCAAACCCAAACCACACAGGAGTGATAGTGTGGGACAGTCTGTCCTATTGACATGGGCTTGAGATTTACATACACTGGGTATCTCAGTTGTCTTGCGTGCTGCTTTATCCACAGATAATGTTCTTATCCTTCTTTCTGCTTAATTCAGTCACTGTTTTTCCAATTCCTCACTGACTTTCCTGCCTGCAACCCCATACAACACAGATGGCTGCTACCACTGTAAAACTGATAGTAGCGAGATCAGAATATAACTCCTGCAGACTTTTTCTGAGGTTAATATGGGTGTGAACCACAATTTCTGGGAAGTCCTTGAAATAAAGTACACTGTGAGGTTCTTAAGTCATCTTCCTGCCTTTTTTTCAAAGGATTTTGTGGCTGGCAGCCTCCTGTTAATCTGCTCTGTTTGAACTCCAGCAACATACAAGCCAACAAAGGCAATTAAAGTCTGCAGTAATGATCGACTCTGGGAAATGATCGGCATGGATTAAAGCAAATCTAAGGGGTAATTGCTTGGCAACAAGTTCCATAACCCTGAGTGTTAAGCACAGGAGGGGACTTTGAAACCCTGGTAATTACATCAGAAAACCTGTTTGTATAATGAACATTGTTCTTTTAGCTTGATTGAACTGAAAAAAAAAAAAAAAAAAGTTATTCTTTTAAAAGAATCCAGTATTTTGTTTGCAGGAGATTTTATCTACCTGAGATACTGCTACGACTTTATTGCCAAAATATGTAGGTATATCACAATCTTTGATATATTCACCCTTAAACAGGGAAGTGCTTCTCTCCTTTACTGTGAGGAGGATAAAGTACGAAGAGGCTTGGCCACACACACAAATGGGCATAGGAAGTTCGTGGAAGGACTTGATTTGACCCAGGTGGCAAGTCCTGAATATCAAGCTTCTGAATTTTCGGTTTTATTTGTGTCTATTTGTGTCCGTTTGTGTCTGCACCTTTGCTTCTGGTAAGTATGGACGGGAAACCTGTGGTCACCATTAAACAGCACCGTGATTTATTGCTCTCTTATGCAATGCTTAGTGTGCACCATCAAGGGAGTTGTTCACAAGGGTCACTAACATCATGCTGATAAAGAAAGGCACAGATTATGCGTTTAGAAGGGAGACAAAGTTTGTATTCAAACCAAAAGGAGGAGGCAGACGTGAGGAGGTAAGGAGGTTGATCCCTACACAGATAGCCCAGCCCTTGGATCGTTCCCATTTGGATTCTGTGTAGAATTCAGAGCTCGCTCACAGGCAGATTGAGGTGGAGTGGCCACTGCCCCTTTGGCCAGGATCAGTAGGACAGGCCCATCACAGAGATCAGCACAGCAGGAAGGTTTCTGGACAATCATCTTTATGATACACACATGGCTTCATAAAGGTGGTTTGGGTTTTTTGTTTGTATGTTTGTTTGTGTTTTTTTCAGCTGTCTTATACCTAAACTATGGTATAGAGGCAGATAATTTCATCTGTTAAATGTACTCATGCTCTGCCAGCATGGAGTTTGTATTTCCTGAGCCAGTGGCTATTTGCAAGTAAACTCTTCCTGTGCTCTTCTGATTAATTTTTGAAGAGGTGATTTAAGAGCAATTGGGTTAGTAGTGGATGAGCTGGCACGTCACTGTGTGTCATGCACCCCATAATCACATTTTTAATAAAGAATTCTTAGGCACATGAATCTTATTTAAGCACAATGACATGGATAGTATTTAAAGATTTTTACACACTGGTTCTCAAATGGTTAGGCATGGATTAGAAGGGCCCTCAACTGAGGATTTCAATAAAATTTTCCACTGTGGGAAAGGTTCAGATTAAATAAAGATGTGCAAGTGAACTCTATTATGTTTGGACCACACTGTAGGTCCTCTAGTGCTGGAGAGCTAAGAACATCTTGCAGATCAGGGCAAGGTCCATGATTTTTAGATCGCCACTTCATGAACATCTAAAATAGCCAAGGGAGATCTAGTCAAAGCAGTTAATAGAACTGGAATGATGCAATTAAGAATGTAGGAATCTAATGAGGTAAATTGTGTCGCCATCTTCATTAACTGATTTGTCTAATTCTTTGCTGCATGTAAAGACATCTTCAGGTGATCTGGCCAGATACAGACACATACTCTGGTAGCTATATATCAGCTTTAGTGAATTTCAACTCCAGAGTTTTGTTTTGTTTATTTTTTTGTTTCTGTTTGTGGATTTTAAAAATAGTTTTGTCTATTCTGTACATATTTAGATATCTGGGGTGATAATTAGGGACTTGTTGATTTGGTCACTCAGTGAATTATAATTTGTGGTTTGCTTATTTGTTTTTGTCATTTGTTGTTTGGTTTGTTTTTATTGCTTTTTGTTTTTTAAATGTTTTCCAAGCACCGTGTTCAGCTTCCCCAGGAGAAGCTGTTCCAGGAAACAAGCTACAATCTACTCATTTTCATAATCACAAAATTAATAGCTTGCTTGATGTTTTAAGTATCCCCATAGTTTTCCACAGCTGGTAATGTATTAAACCCAAGAGACAATAGTGGTGTGCATGTGAGGAAGCTTTCAATATGTATTAGTTAGAAATATTTTAAAGATATAAGGCCATTTGTAAACAGTAATTTCTTTAACAATATTACAAGGAAATCTCCACATAATGAAAATAATTCCTCAGAGATGCTTGGGTGGCATTTTTCATCCTGCTATGATTTCTCCAAAAGCAAATTTTTTAATGGCCTGGGTGAGCTATTGTAAAGGCTGTGATTAAGGCACCCACCTCCAAAGTTGTACAGGATTCTTGTGATACCAGGAGCAGTAATTGTTCCTTGATGTTGTTATGGGTTGGAGTTTTACTGGTTGCATGCCAGCAGCAAGCTGTGTATGGGGAACAGCTAAAGGGTGATACACTTTCTCGTGGAGGAGTTTAAAGAGCAGAGAGAAAGAGATCAGACGAAAAAAAGAAACCTGATTTTTGCTGAGGGCATGTGCAGATGAGAATTTTTCTTCCAAAATTAACTGATTGCCAGATCATTTGAGTTAATTCATGTATTAGATAAAGGCAGCACAGATACTCCTCTAACATTTTTTCCAGGACTGAGGGGGGTCTGTGTTACCCTGTGGGAAGGGTAGTTCTAGATCATATTACTCTGCAAATGCTCTGTTGAAGTTAATAGAGAAGGAAAATCTCCAGTGAGATGATATCCTACAAAGTATTTCTGGGATGTGCTGTCTCTCAAAAAAGATTTTGCAGAGGACACACTACCTACATTAAAATTTTGTATTACATATTATCAAATTAGCCACATTCTCCTAAAATGAGATCTCCTGCTGCTCGTGCCTCCAGCTCTATGTTATCCTTCTGCTCACCCTGAATCTGATATCAGGTGCTTGTAGCTCCTTGGTGAACAAGCTCAGATCACAGTTCAGACAACCAGGGGACAGTTTTCATAAGATCAGCAAGGCAAAGTGTCCCACCTTGCAGCCTCAGTTTCTCTGAGTGTGCTGCAGATGGAAGGCGGGAGGATGTGGGGGATGTCATCACGTGGAAGTGGGGACATGGCATCCTGTGTTCAGAAAGGATTTGGTGTGAGGTACAGTGCTGGCCAGGGGCTGAGGGCAGTGATTTGTGAGGACTCTGGAAAAGCAAGTCCTCTTCTCATGGCAGGGGAATACCTCTGAAATCCAACCCTCTCTTCCTCATTTGGGAGACAAGAAGAGGAAAAGAGAAAGGCAAGAAATGGTGGGCACAGATCCAAGCTCTGGAGGTGCTTGTCCTTGATCTAAAACCCTCTGGAGATGCTTGTCTTTGGTCTAAAGTGCTGTGGAACAACTGAGATCCTTTGCGTAGCCCTCTGAGAGGAGGGCAAGTCAGTGAAATCCAGACCAGGCAACAGGCAGAAAAACGTGATAGGAATTTGAGATCTTGAGGTGCTGAATCCCTCCTAAAACCACCAACTTCTGGGAAGATAAGGTTGCTCAGCGAATTCTGGCCCAAGGGAAATTTCGTAGAAGAAGCACCACGGGCAAAGCAGCTGAAAATTCCAAAACCAGATGGTGTTTATTGCTTTATAGTGAAGCCAAACAGGAAAGAGGGGGAGAAACTGAGAAGGAATAAGTAGCTTTATCTCAAGTCTTTCATCCAAATAGCTCTTTAAAATATATATTTGGAGTTGGTTTGTTTTTTGGGGTTTGATGTTTTTTGTTTTGTTTTTGTTTTTTTTTTTTGTTTGTTTGTTTTTGTTTTGTTTTGTTTGTTTTTTGGTTGTTTTTTTTTTTGCAATATATCTCCTTTGGTTTTATTTGATACTTCGCTTTTTTTCCCATTTCAGTTTTATTCTAGTATCTCTGCTGGTAGTGGAAGAGAGGAGAGACATTCAGTTCAGTATTATTTTTCTTGATTTAGTCTGAGCACGCTAATTGTGTCCCTGGGATTATTGTAGCGATTTTTTCAAACTTAATCTAGGAATATTTTTCCCCCGTACATGCACACATGACAAACATAGGTAGCTGGTTTTCACATTAGTAAGAATTTCCTACTAATTTACACCCTCTCCCTCCTCTCCCCACCATGCTGTCATTGTGTTAATTTGTGGAATCAAATGACTATTTTATAGAAATTGTAAAGATTATGATTAAGCGTATAATAAAGACAAATACTTTTAGCTGCATCTCACTGGAAATCTTGGAAAATTTTCCTTTCTTGCTGTCATTAAACAGCCAGTGAGTTAAAAAGCAAAGTTACACCTCAGCCTTTCACTTCAGCAATTAAGAAATCCTGAGTGAAATAATCCGTATAAGATTAGAACCTCATATCTTAAAAAACACAAATATTCATTGCTGTCTAATCTTGTTTCAACATTGTGGTTAACATTTGGCCAGTACTTTTATCTTTCCTGGAAAAGTCTATTTATATCAATATTTTGGTATTTTAAGGAATATCAGATTACCTTTGTGTAGACTTCTCTTGCACATTCAAAGATGTACCATGAGGAATGATAGGTTTTTCTGTTGGAAAATTTTGGTGAAATAAAAACTGTAAAATTTCTGTTGAAATGTTACATTTTCCTGAAAGTCTCACTCTATTCTTTCCTCTATTCTAGCTTAACTACAGACTGGTGAGCCTCACTTCTAAGCTGATTAAAATTTCATTGCATCTAGAAATGGCCCCATGCCTTCCTCCATTGGAGATAACAGCACAAAAAATGCTGTGGTGATATAAATATTTTGTTTCGTGAGCAACCATTAATCATCTCAGAAATACCAGAGAATTCATCAGATAGAATCCACATTTCCAGTTCTTGACTTGTGTGAGAATGAGCAATACCAAGTCATAACCTCTTGACTTAACATGGTCAACTGCATGTGGAGCAAACACAAGACCAAGACATTGACATCATCAGCTCTTTTTTCAGTGGCTTCTGTAAAATGAATTGGTGATTTTAGTAAAGTTGCTGAGACATCACAGAACCAGCAAGTTTTAATCAACTTCAAAGTAAATTAAAGGAATATTTCTCCCCCTACTGACTTAGCAATAAGAGGCATAAAAACGTCATTGAAATAACCCTAGGATAGCCTGCTAGCAATTTTGATGTGGAATTCTGTATTTATGGAGGTGTAATATGTAGACATTTATTGAAGACTGGGAAGATTTTGAACCACAGACATAGATCATGTCAGAATATCCAAACTGCAACAAAATAATGGTACTTGTGGCAGATATCTGAAAGTGGTCATCAGCAAAGCCAAGACAGCATCAGAGCTGTGATCCTAGCTTTTCCATTTTACATTATTTCTCAGAGAAATGGCAGCAACATTAAAGTTTTAGCGGGCTTGCCCCAGTGAAGGATTTGCCACACAGAGCACAAGAGCTGAACGTGTTGTCACTTACTAGTCCAATTTATGTTTCAGTTTTAGGAAGACAGGCATAAAAATCTGCATTAACTCCCCTCATTCTCAGATTAAATCCTCGAGGTAAATTCGAAAGAACTGTTAAATCTGGTGTTTCAAACTGTATATTTTCTATTACTGTAATTTGTAACCAGTAAGAAATAAAAA
>VZRN01002382.1:1629048-1661940 GCA_013397935.1 Dasyornis broadbenti
AAAAAAAAAAAAAAAAAAAAAAAAAAAAAAAAAAAAAAAAAAAAAAAAAAAAAAGAAAAAGAAAATCTCCTGAGGTTGATGCAAAGCTGTCACTTGCAATTCAGGGAGATAGGATTAGTTTATTTATTTACAGATGTACAACCAGTTAATTAAGATTTATCTTATCTCCATTTTAATAACAGTTGTGGTTCTACAGTCTGTGTTTATGATTAAGTGTGAATGTTCAGCAATCCTAGAATCAGAGAACAATTGGAATGGATGTCTTTGGGCTGGGCTGCTGATTTGAAATATCTTGAAAATGATAACTTGCAAAATTATCATTCTAAAGCTTTCCCGTGGCATATACTTGTGCAGTGTTATAAAGAGAGTTATAACAAGAGCATTAAATTTTATCTAATTAGAGGGAGATCACCCACATTTTCTAGAAAAAGATTTCCTGCCTAGTTAAAATTCTTAACAATTTCTTTTTCAGAAAAATGCTACTTTGATTCTATTTTCTATTTTAAATATAGAAAAGATTCAAAGAAATAATTTAAATGGACAAAATCACAACACATAAAAGTGAAAATTCACATTTCAGGTTACAACACATTTAATATTCAGAAATCCAAAATAAGACATGGAGACTTGGGCTTGAAAAGTGCCATTCCTTTTATAATACTAGTCTTGTGCTATTAATTATGGAGAAAGAATCTATTAGAACACTGCTAATCAACTAATGGAATAGACTGCTGCCTTGTTGGGAATTGAGACCCTTTTTGTCTTTTTACAGCTTCTGAAATCACGAAGGTAACCAGTGAGGAAGTCTGTGTATGAAATGTTCCTTTCCAATAGCAGATTCCCCTGTCTTCACCATTCCCTGGACAGAACCACTCAACAATCTAATCAAGAGCAAGGATCCTCCAAACAGGTCAGCAAATTCCCTGAGAATGGTTGGAAATGTCCTACCATGTTAGATGAAATTGGGTTACACTTTGGTTTCAGGTGTCATTTCCATGAAGTGTGGGTGTCACTCCTCTTGGTTATACAGCCTCAGTGTTTGGACTTGATGATCTCAAAGATCTTTTTCAACTTAAGATTCTGCGATTCTTCCCTCTCACTGACTTTGGTCCTTGAGTCTCCTTCCTGTGAGCTCACTAAGCCTACAGAAACTACTATCTGATCTTTTCCTCCCAACCTACAGCAGAGTTTGTGCTAGGTTAGTGAAGTGAAATGGTGAAAGGAGTGGCTCAGAGACATCTGAGCCAACATAAGATAAGAACAGGAGGAGGACGAGAGGCATAGGGAGGAGAGCGAAGATGGGGAGAACCACAGTATCACACCAAGGTGTCAACAGTGAGTTGTTAGGTTGGCTCACCCCAGCTCATGGGTCTGCACCCTAAAACCTGCTCCTCTGAACATTTGTCCTCATCTTTTCCTTGCTCTTTTCTGTGCTTATATCAAAGTATCAAAGTTTTTTTCTGTGTCGTCCTTGGCAGTTGTTATAATCCCATGTATTGGCACCACTAGAAAAAGCCATCAGGAAATGCCATGCACAGTTTCAGTGATAAAGCACTAAAATGCCAGAGGAAAAAAAACATGGGGTTTTACGAGAACTGAAGAGAATAGAGGAGTTAAAATGTATTTATCACTCTCTAGCTGTATTTTAAAACCAGAGAAATCATCCAACAGCAGCTTGGGTTTTAGCAGCTCATATCTTGCCTGCACTGGAGGAAACCTGGTGAAGAGTGGGATTGTTAAACTGTGTGAAGGGTATGCTGTTGTTAATGAATGTCTTTGAATCCTCCTGGGCAGCTGAGAAGATAATACCCTCACTGGGGAGATGGAAAAGCGAATGAGAATTGGCAACATTGGCAACTGAAATTCACAACTTAATCTGTGTTTGGTTAAACTGAGATGGTAGGTTGCAAACTGTGATATCTGCTGAGTGGTTCTGTGTCCATGCTGGAGATGGTTTGCTGCTGGCAGGAAAGTTGGGAAGCCAAGGGAGTCATCTCCAGAGCTGGCAAGAAGGGTTTGGCTGAACTTGTGTGCTGAAGTTCTAAACAAAAGAAGACCTTCTAGACAACCAGTGTTATATAGTTTTCAAAGATTTATTTATAATTTTAATGGGGGAAAAAACCATAGGGCAGGAGATCAAAATCTCTTGCATGAAAGCTGTAAGCAGCATTTTTTTTCAGTAGGTTTTGGTTTCATTAATTCAAGATGTTTACATTTTGCCATAGAGCATATACTCCCCAAACAGAATATGCACAAACTGCTTCAGACATGAGACTTCCAACAGATCAAGCCACAGTGTAAGAGGGGTAAGAGGTCATCCTTCTGTCAAAGATGGCTTTAAAGTAAGCTATTTACATTTCTCCCAATGATCTATGAATCAAAATCTGTTTATTTACAGCATCTCAGCTGAAGGTCAGTGATGTCTATAACTGCATTGGCTGACTGACATTAGACATAACTGATTTTAAGACAAAATAGTCTTAACGTTAGGTAAAAATGTGGAAACATCTTGTGTGAACATTTAAAAATTAATTTACCCTCTATTTGCATTTGAAGTCAATTTTAGGCCATTAGTATGAAGTGAAACTGATTCAACTAAAAAGGTTCAAAATAACATATTTACTTAAATCAGTGCAGGTTCAGGTTTAAACCAGGTCTTGGATGAAAGGCACAGCAGCAATGTATTGTACTTACAGAAAAAAATATTGTGGCGATTGTTTTATTATTCATCTTTAGCACAAACCTGCCCTTAGAGTGTCAAATATAAGAAATGAATCCTTTCTCCCATATAGGTTCCCTACTATAAAAAAGAAGCAAGCAGATTTAGTGTTTCACTGGCAATAAGTCAAATGCTGCTTAAGACATAAGTCAGTTCCATTTGACACAAGTGATAGTTTCCACTTGAGTAAAATTCATAAATGTTACCAGCATGAGATCTGAACAGATTTTTAATCTCTGGAGTCAGTGGCAGAGCAGTCTGGGGAAAACTAGGGTTATTTTGAGTCTTATGTTTGTCTTATGAATAAGAAGGACCTTTTCAAATTCTTTGCCTGAGAGCTAGCCTGATATTTATCCATCTATCATTGTCTGTTTTTCCTGTGCATTCCTGTTTTATTCAATTGTGAGTTACTATGTCTTTTTTAAAAAGGACTTGTGTGTTTGCGTGAGTAGCCACACTTAATATTATAGTTCTCTTCTTTCTGAGATGGAGATTGTAATTGCTTATTGATGGCCTATTTGTATGCTAATGTTGCTCAATAAAAAAAGCGAAAGCATAATTAACACTCCTGCTTCATCAAAAAAGAACGGGAAAAAGGAAAGCTTGGAAAGGTCAGTGGATTTCACATGATAAATTACTAAATAGTGGAAGACATAGGATCCTACATCCTAGAATGTAATGCTTTCACTATTTATTAGCTATTATTTATTACAGATGCTGACTATACTTACCTTTTGGTAACTATTTTCTATATACAATGTATTTAGATATTACGACCCTGTGGTTGGTGGTATAATGTACTGCAGCCTGCCAATTTCCAGATGCAGGGAACAGCACCTCTCTTTATTCTCCTATATTTCATTAAGGCACAGTTCACTGAAACTGCAGGCGGAGCTGGCTGGCTCTTGGTGCAGAGTCAGGGTTGGACGACCGAGGTCAGATCTCTTTGCAAACACTCACGGAGCAGCAACCTGCAGCCCCCAAGGCAGAACGAGGAACACATTTACCACTGGAGTCAGTCAGCATTGGCACAACGGGCTCCTTGCATACTTGGAAAGCAAGGAAAATTTAAAGCCCAAACCCCTGTGATGTAGTTGGGTTTGTTGGATTTTTGAGTTATGCTGTTAGGCACAGAATGAAAAAGAAATTTTTGGGCAGATGGACAAGTGTGGAGCTAGAACCGGTTGAACAGTGACCCTGCCCTGGTTTTATGCTGCATTGACTGTGAGATGAAGTGAATTGAGCTGCCTTACCTGAGGTGAATTAATGTGTGTAGCCTCGTGGCTGGGGCTGTGTGGACCAAGGGTGATGTATGGGTGGTTATCTCTGGTTGGACAGCAGGGCAGTCACAGCTTGCTGAGCAGCCAAAATGTGATTGCATTCAGCCATACCACTGAACCTTCAGATGCTGTCCAGGCTTTAATGTTAAATTGACATCAAACTTCTAATAAGAAGGGAAAAAAAAATTCAAATTATGACCTGGATGGTTATATATAGCTCTTAAATGTAATGTCTTGTAATGGAGGTAACAGTGCCATAACACCACTGTCCATAGACTCCCATTAGCATAAAATACATTTTCAGAATTAACACTCACAAGTTATTGAATTGTAAAAATACTTCTTCAGGACAATTTTGTTTTGTTTTGTTTCATATGCAGATGAGAGAACATAGGAAAGAGGGCCTTCCCCACTGTGTAACTTTGCTTCTTTGAGTATATTACAAAATACAGTTCTTGAATTTACAGTTCTTCACGTTGCTCATGGACAGCAGTTGTTGCATAGTCATGGACTAGTTGTATAGTTTAAAACCAAATAAAGACTATTTCAGGAAAAATATTTTATTTCCTAAGAAAATTAAGGGTAACAGTAAAGTAATTAAAATATAAGTTCATATGTTAAAATCTAACAAATCCAAACTGAAAATGCAGCAAAGTCAAAGATTACTTTAAGTTTGCTTTCCCTTCTGTGATTGAGGTCATGAAAATGATATTTTGCTATGCTTCAGAGTCATTGCTGTGTGATAACTGCATGTGGAAATTCAATTTATATGCTACCCTCTCTGCTAGTGTTAATAAAAATATTTCTTTAGTAGTTAATGGAGTTTTTTAGTAAGCACAGGTGAGGATCTGTTCAACACCATAGCATGTGACCTTTGTTTCTGGGAAAATATATCTGATAATGTTTGTGTATTACTGGACTTCATTATCCTCAGTTAGTGGACCTTCATACTGTTTCTTCTTGCCATTCTCTGACAAAAGGTAAATGATGTGATTTAGGATTTTAGTCTAGGCATAAGAAACACTTATGTTGAGTCAAGGGACACTTGTACGAAATAATTGACTTTGTTTATATCCATCTGCAATTTATCCCCAAGAACAGCACTGAAAGGTGACATTTATCTCACAAGTTTCCCATTCATTTCCATACTCTGAACTCAACTTTCATGCAGCTCAAGTGCATGATACATGTAGATGAATATTTATTATAGATGATGAAGTGTCCTTTAGACAGTATAATATACTTCACTATAAAAATAAACAGATTGTGCACAAGGCTGTCTGATTTGACTGGTGGCACAGATAGTACCTCACTTATCTGGTGCTTTTCATCACAAGATCTCAACACCATTTACTGAAGAGGGAAGTACTATTATCCTTCCTTGGTAATTCCATATCCTTTAGTGAATTTAGCAGTGCTTGAAGATACTGAGACCTCAAAAATCCCTCTTACAACATCCAGAGTATTCTTATTCAAAATTATGTTTTAAAATATTGGAAACATTGTGGCACTGTAGAAGCAGAAGCAGGTCTCTATTTTGATATTCCCAGGGGTAAATACAAGTATCTACTGAAGCTGTGTTCCATTCTTCAACAAATATTGTAATTCCAACAGCATAAATTAAATTTTTCTTACCAACAGTTGCACAGTTTGCTCTCTTATTTGAAATTATGTCTGGAATGTTAATGGAGAAAATTTTCTAAGTTTAGTCATTAGTTTAACTCTGTTGTAATCCATGACTGGAAAGGAAGGCTGAAACACCCAAACTCCTACCACATCTAACAAAATGAGAGTTATAGAATTAAAAAAAAAAGCTAGAAAGAAAAGAATTAAAAATAAATCCAGACTTCAGCCCAAAAAAGAATAAAACAGAAACTGAGTTTTAAAGATGCATGCTTGTGACAAGGAGCTAAACAAGTTTGCTAAGAGATTTATGTGTGATTTATGCTCCTTCATCTTTGTTGCTTGCTGAGGACCACGTTATCTGGGACATCTACTCCATGAATTATATCCTGCAAAAATATAACTTGCTAATGGGAAATTGGTACGCAGAAAGCCTGACAATCAACCCATCTATTCAGAAGTCTAATGTGAGGTAGTTGGCTTTAAAATGCAATGCTCTTAATGCTAAGCCTGCTCATTTTCTTAAACAAATTAGTACATGAGGGTGCCAGGTGAATGACTTGTCACTTACCACCAGCTGCTGTAAAGGGTCTTTTCTGCCGTCTGGATGGGATGTGTGGGCAAAGAAAGTAACGAAAGAAAAATGCTGGATGGGTCTTATGGAACACAAGTCTCCTTGCTGATGTTGATGAATGAAAAAGTCATGGAGCTGAGGTTACTCTTATAGACTGAATTTGGCAAGGCAGGTGGTGATTTCCATGACAGGGGAGAACTGGTTTTGGGAAACTGCACCAGGGCAGTCATGTTTGCTGGTGAAAGACAAAAGAATCATATTCAGAGCCATTGGATGTGTTTTGGCTTTTAGACAAAGAAGGACAAGTAATGAAGACTTTCCTCTGTACCTCATTGAAAGTCCAAGATGCTGGCTCTTAGCATGTCGGTGACACATTTCAAATCTTAAAAACAGAAAAGGTGGATTTGGTTCTGGTAGATTCATTCTAGTTGGAGTCTCTTAGTACCATGGTAGACTTTTGTTCACTCTGGTAATCTTCATGGCACGGATGCCACAAGGCAGGGATCACTCTGGAGAGGAAATTGTAGACAAATATAAAATACCGCACTCTACACCTTTAAGTGTGTCCCTTTAAGCATCTCTGAATTTTCGGTAGAGATGGTACATTTTCTGAAACAGCTGAACTTCCTGATCCCCAGGAGTTGCAGCATGATTAGATGATGCTATTCCCTGGCCGCCTACGCCCAGAGGACAGAGTTAACCTTTGAGTTTGCCCATGCCTGAGCTTTAATAAAAACATTTGTGAAGTTGATGCATTTGAATAGATTTTATCCAGTGAGTAGTAGGGAGCCTGTATTAGTGGTGCACATGAAATGTCACACTGGACACAAGCCTCTCTTGAGCTCCAGGATTGACATAGATGTGTACTTCCCAGCTCAGCATTTTCTCAAGCTTAAAAATCTGAGTACCTTCCTATTATTTTGTTTCTGCAGTGCTTTTTATAGTGACAAACAGACTGATGCCCTGTTGTCCCAATTACGTCTGGTATGAAATCAAATTAAAATATCTTCGTCATTCATGGACTATTTAGCTCCAAAAAATGAATATAAACCAACACAATGAAGTGAAATATGTTACTAATTTAAGTGATTGCATTAGTGCACATTACAGCCTTCAGGTGTTAATAGATTTGTTTTTAAAGTAGACTCCTGTTTTCAGTGGTTGCTGAAAGACCCAAATTTAAGGATAGCTGGCACACAAACATTTAATTATGAATTAAATTATTTATGGTATATTTCTGAGTGTATTTTTTTTTTCCAGTTCTGTTTTTCTCATAGTCAAGTGATTTGATGAAGAAATGAAATATCTCCTGAATTTCAATTTGGGTTCTCACGGCTGTGAGTACTTTTTGTTTAAAGTGTCAGCTCTTCAGGGACAGATTTTCTCTCTCTGCTATGCCAAACACAGTGAGGTCCTTGACCTGGAAAGGCAGACCTTTGGGAACCTACCCCAACACAAATGTGTGTTAGTAATAACATAATGACATTTCAGGGTGCAGAATGTGCTGTGAGGTCCTGATTTACCAACAAGGACCCTGTGAGAGGGCTCTGGGCAGACTTGTACACTCAGGTGAGCGGCACCATGGCTTGTCTCATCACAGCCAGCCTGTTCAGAGAGTGAAGCTGCCTCCTGCATGTGACAATTTTTTCTCACATGATCTGTTTTCTGAAAAGGTAGGAAAAGATGGGTGAGTGTCCTCTTCTGTTTTGGTTTCCTGTATTCCTTCTTAATTCCAATGCTTGTCAACTGAAAAGATGTAACTCATTTGCAGATATATATATTTTTTTCCTTTAAGTTCATTTATCTTTCCGGCAGTTTTGACAACACTAAAAATTACACCCCAGAGAACTTACATACACACCTCTTACTTAAGCTCCATGCTGATCTTCTTCCTGTTCTTCTTCTGCAAATGAAAATAGTGATTTCGAAGGCTGGGGTCTTAACTGATGCTATTAAGCAAACTCCTCAGTGGCAGCAAGGAAACTGAATCTAACAGAGATACAAACAGTGCTCTCTGCTGTACACTGAATATCATGCAATGTCTATCACTGCTGTATGTTTACGCTTCCCATGATTTTCAGAGTTTTATCTCATATGATGCTGTATTATGCTATAAAATATTATTATTATTATTAGTCTATATAGCACGTTCTCGAAAAGAAAGAAAAAGGAAAGATGAAAATAGCAGAAATTGCACTGACCATTGTACTTCCAATCTGTTTGATCCTAAAATGCCTGGAAAAATCTTACTTCAGGAGGAAGAACTGGAAAAGAGGTAGAGAAAGTACTTTCTGGTTTCCAGTTTTAATGTATAGCCCCCAAACTCTCAAAGTCTATATCTCATTTGAAAGCCTAACCACATTTGAAATCAGAGTGCTGTTTTCTCTGACTCACTAAAGAACACTACTGTGGCACGACACAAACTCTGGCAGTTTCCAAATCTGTCAGAGAGGGGAAAGGGCTGGAACAACCATGACTTGAATGTCAATCTGTGATAGGGGCAAAAATGCAGTAGTTTAAGCTGTGGTCACTGCTTAGATTTTGACACAAACATATACAGCCCTGTGCAGTGTGTCATGGAATGTGGAAGCTGGAACGCTTCAGGCACTTGTATCTGCTGCTGTCCCCTGTTTTTCTGCTATGGCACTGGGAGCTTTGGTGTTCATATAAGAATGCTGCAACTTATCTCTGTGTGTCTCCTTTCTTGTGACAGACATGTTTACCTCTCCTCTTTCTACCCTCCGAAAGCAATGGAAGTTAGGTGTCGAGAAATCAACCTCTTGTAGCAAAGCTGGGCTCTGTCCCTGCATTCAGCAAGCAGAAGGGTAAATTCCATCAATGTCGGTAATGCTTTGTCTAGATTTCAGTGGAACCGTACAAGGAATAAGTACTACTCACTGTATCTGTCAGTAGAGATTTATTGTTTGTCTTGAAGGTGTCAAGTAGCAGAGAGGCTTTAGAAGAGAAAAGGAGTATGGGTGTTGGCTGAGCAGCTCTTGCAAAAGCATGGGCAGATTGAGGGTGCTGGGAAGGACTGTGCTGTCATGGCAGTCAGGAGATGTTTTCCTTCCAGGTCTCTAGGTGATCCTAGTTACCTTCTCATCTCTAATCTCTCATCTGGCTAGGTGCTCAGTTTTCTGTTGTCTTGTCATATGTCTGTGCAAGACTGAGCAGAGATGGTCTGGATCATGGCAGGGCAGCACCACCCATAACAAAGTGGGGACCAGAAGTTCTGGAGCAGGCCAGTTCTGAATAATATGTAATCACTTTCAGTCTGAAAATTCCTGAGGTGAAAATCTTCAGGGTGCAGTACTGCTCTGGGAAGACATCCCCATGTGCCCAACTTGTTCTCTCTTTTTTCTTCTTCCTGTTCTTAGCACCTGCCAGGAATCAGATCTAGGACTCCATGGACTTCTGGTCTGACCCAGTGTAGCTGTTCTTATATTCTTATGTTTTGTTATATTAACTCTCTCTATTTTCAAAATGTACTGGAGAGGACCAGGTACTTTAAAGTCCAGTCATTCTTCCTTGATTACAGGAGACTCAGGCAAGGGTCAGAGGTTTAACAAGTAGAGATTGGCTTAACACAGGCAATGAAGTCAGCAATATTCCTTGCAAGACTTACTTATTAGTTGCATAAACCTTATTATCTTTCAACTAAATGGCTTTATATCTAATTTGCTATCTGATAAAGGGATAGCCTGAAAACCAGTAGTTACTCAGTATGCTGCTTATGATTCCCTGCTTTTATTTATACTGTAGCTTATCATTCAAGTTTGTTGTTTATCATAGACAAAAAAGGAAAGATAAAGTTCTTGCTTCAGCTTTGCTACATTTTAAAAAGAAAACACAGGATGGCAAATTCTTCATTATTGAGCTGATTGAGAAAAAGGGAAATTAGGCAACACATGACAGAGGGGAGCCTTCCAGAAGCAGGCAATATCCTGAGTTAGTGTGGTGTCATCCTGATTATGGAATTGTGATTTTTGGGTGTAAAAGAGAAGAGCGTGTTCCACAGAGAGAGACTTTGTTTTCTGATATTGCAGTCTTTCTTCTGAGGTCAGTGCAGGATCTAAATGCTTCCTTTTGAGCATGGGCCAAGTTCCACCCTTAAGCTTGAAGCCCCTACCCACCCACAGTGCAGACCCTAGGACATTTGCCTGCAGGGGCAATAGCTGCAGTGGTGCTGGCTCAGCTGAGCTACCAGAAAGCCGTCCTGTGATATCAGAGAGCTGATGCCAAGTGGGGAAGTGGGATGAGCTTCTTTCTTCTACTGCTGCACGCATGTAGCCAATCATTTCAGAGTTTTTAGGCAACTAATTGCTGATGCTCTTTAGCTGGCAGTATTAGTGCAGAGTGTAGGTCAAGGAACACACTGTACCCTAGTTTGGTTGCTAGTCCACCTTCCCCTGCCTGAGGCTCCTGTCTGAAAAGATCAGGTTTCCTCATGCCCAGAATCTTACTCACTTGGGGCACTCAGACAAGTGCACATGCGTCACTGTATACCCCAGAGTCACTTTTCCTGCTGACTGCCACCAGACACCTCTACACCTCCCCACCTTACTGAGAATTAGCAGCAGTCAATGAGTGCTCAAATGCTGCCAATTTTCTGCAAGAGTTGGCATTTTGGCTCATAACAGTTCCCACCAAGGCTGCTATGTTTTACATATAAACAGGTGCATTTTCCAGGGGTTTTACTCTGGGAGCAGCAAATTCCATCAGAAGGGAGAAAAAGACAGTTGGATATTTTCATTTCTTGAATTGCCATGACAGGATTCCTCAGAAATAATTTTGGAGATTAAACTTCCTGGAAAAGGAGTGTCCCTTAATGCATTTATGTGGATGGTATGAGGAGGCATTTACGTGACTTCAGTTCTTCCATTATTTGTCTTTCGAATTACTGGCTTTATAATCTTATTATCTGTGGGTCCTGTGTTATTTTATTTCCTTATGAAAAAGGAACATAAAGAGAAAGGTGCTAATATCTCATGACCTAATTTAGCTGGAGCCATGCTCTTCTTTAGCATCACAATGGCTACGTCAGTGGAGAATTCCCAGGCCTAGTGATTTGTCACTCCTATATTTAGATTCCTAGTCATACTTATGTATATTGCACAAAACCAGTCCCACATCAGCTTTCACAGCAGTCTGGGTGGAATTACTCTCTGTTCTGCTCAAGACTTTTATCCTTGAAGGAAAAAAACTCAAGGGAACACTGAAATTCACAATATTTTTGGTTGTTGTTGATTCACCTTTCCAATAGTGGTAGGTTGTGCACACTATCACCTTCTCTGTCTTCCAAAATGAAAACCAGCTGGCTTTTGACATTCCTGATCAGGTTTAGGAGTCAGCTAGGTGCCAAGTTTCGCTCTTCTTGGTCTTACGCAACACTCCTACAGAGCCCTCAAGCAGAACATTAGAAGCCTACACAACCTTAAGCTGAAAACTAGAGGTGTTTGTACAATGAGGCAGCAATTTTGAAGATTATGCCCTTGAACGTCAGTGCTTCTTTGTGGATGGGTCAGAAAGTTTTCATGTCCTTTTTCCCAGTACTGCTAGCCAGCTGGGTGCGAGCCAGATCCTGTCTAGAGGCTGTGCATCGTAGTATTAGCTGGGCCAAGAATTCCTCTCTAGTGACAAGGCATCTAACTCGGGCTCAGTGCCACATTGTTGCAACTAGTCTTAAACACCTCTGTTTTCATGGAACGTGCACGGAGCAGAAGCAAGATGGTGGTGTATGCCCAGACCACTTGTGTCTTCACTTTCTTCTGAGGGTGCTGCCCTGCACTGACTTTGCTTGCATTTTCTGACTGGTACAGAGAATTGCACCCTAATGACCCGGATTGAAGAATTTTGGCAGCAGGGTTGTCCTTTCTGATAATTAGATAAACAGAACAGTCCTGTCTTTATCTCTGCTCTGTTTATAACTCAGACCCCAAATTATCTAGAAATTTAAGGGGTTTAGAGGATCTGAAGACACAGGTTGCATCGATCCCAAGCTATCACAACTTATGTCCTCCTCAAAATTCCATCAATACTCCATCCAAACATGAAATCATAAGATTTTTTTCCTCCTCCACAGCTGTGCTTTTAGTATGCTGATGGCAAATGTGTTGGAATTTTGACTTATATTCTAGTTTGAAATAGATAGATCCATTTATACTAGGCAGTGATTCGACTGGAAAACTCTTTACCACACCCAAAAGAAATGAAATGAGTAGTTACGAATATCCTCTTTAATCATGGAAAAGAGCCTTATATCCAAATTTATGCAGACTCCCTTAAAGACATGACCAGGTTCTCCTTTCATCATCATTAGATTTGCTTTGTGTCTCTCAGTTAGCTTCCTTTAAGTTGCACCACTGGTTTATACTAGAGTTACGGAGAGATCTTGCTCCCAGGCATCTGAGGAAATGCCTCCCTCTTCCTCATTTTCTGTGTCTTTTGTTATTTCTTGTATGAACTGGTATCATAAATATTTAGATGGAAATGGCTAATAGGAAAATTGCATGGTTTCTAAGTTCGATGAGCCATTAAATAGGTTCTAATAATCTCAATAGAAGTTTGGAATATTTAATAATAAGAATCAGACATATAGGTTGCTTGATTGCTACCAGACTCTCAGTAAATATTGTCAGTGGCTCATACATTGTGGGTTCCTCAACACCCTCAAAGAAGAGCCTCTGGGGATGGGGGAGGGAGTCAACCAAATCATGTATAAACAAAGTGCTGTTCCAGAGAATATAGCTGGGTTTTTTTTGAAAATGCTCTTCACCGTATGCTTTTTATCATCACTGTGTATGGTTTAGAGGTTTTCCAATAAGCAATTAGAGAACTAATCACACTTTGCATTTGTAATAATTTACACTTGTATTGCATGTAACATCGTGGGTTGCAGTGGCCTTTACTAGAAGTGACACTCTCACAAATCAGAAATTTGAGAAGTACAGAGTCACCTTCTCCAAGGCAAAGGCCCCTCACGTCTCAGAGACTGGGGAAGATATAAGTTTAATCAAATTACATCAGGGCACAAAGCCAAGTGGGAAACTCTGGTTAGCAGCATCTGCCTCTAGAGCCCTTCTCTTCCTTGACTATAGAGTGAATTTAGGATTGCTTAATTAGGTAATTGAAAACTAGGTAAAGTTAGGGTCCTAATGCACATTGCAGGTCTCCTCTTTAACCAGCTAAGAAGAATTAATTATTTATCAGGCCAGGTGAAGACACTCAAAGGCCTGATACATGTTTCTGCAAAAAGTTCCTTGAGTAAATGTGAAAATATTCCATACCTTGGTCAGTGAGATATGGTCCGAACTCACTAAAACATTTTTGTAATGAGAAGTCTGCTTTTATAATGGAATCATGGAATGGTTAGGGTTGGAAGGGACCTTAAAGATCATCTCATTCCAGTTTCCCTGCCATGGGCAGGGACACCTTCCACTAGACCAGGTAATTCAAAGCCCCATCCAACCTGGCCTTGAAAATTTCCAGGAATGAAGCATCTGCAGCTTCTCTGGGCAGCCTGTTCCAAAACCTCACCACCCTCACAGGAAGGAATTTCTTCCTTAAGAAGAATTTCTAATCTAAATCTTCCCTCTTTCAGTGTGAAGCCATTCCCCTTGTCTTATCATTACACATCCTCTCCAGTTCTCTTGTAGCCCCCTTTAGGTACTGGGAGGCCACAATGAGGATTCTCTGTAGCCTTCTCCAGGCTGAACAGCTCCAGCTCTCCCAGACTTTTTAGGAGAGGTGTTCCAGTGCTCTGATCACCTGTATGGCCTCCTCTGGACTCACTCCAACTGTTCCATGTCCTTCTTATATTGGAAGCACCACATCTGGCCATTGTACTCCAGATGGGGATGTACTCAGAAGCGCAGAGTAGTGGGGGAGAAATACTTCCCTCAAGCTGCTGGACACACTTCTTTTGATGAAACCCAGGATATGAGCCCAATGTCCTTGTTGGATGTTTGATCTTGTGACCTCTGAAATGTGGCAGAAAAATGCCTCCATCTACAAACACCCCCCAACTACAGAGACCCCCATGCTCGTTTTGTGTACTCTAGAGGTCCCGTTCTGCAATGCAGGACCATGTCTGTCCATCATTACCACCATTTATGATATTTGATGAGATAGATCAGAGCTTCAGGTGGTACAGCTGCAGGAAGCAATAAACTAATTCAACATTCTCCTACCTTGTACTAACTAGATAAGAGGTGCTTCCATTAGCTGTAGTGTGCGCCTTTTAAACTTGCAGTGGAGGAAAAGTGAGAACAGGGAAAGGAGAGATGCTTGATCTGCCCTACACCTTCCTTGCTCTTATCTCCTTGTGTAAATGATAGATGAAGTTACTATGCCAGTAATCCCTGCTGAGTGAACAGAAAAAAGAATGAACACTGTTTCCAAAACATTTGCAGCAAGATTGCATAATCTTTCTGCAGAGATCTGCAGGCTCCACCTGGCCAACTGTTTGTGCAGCTGTAGCTCTTCTTGGAGCTCTGTCCATGCCCACCTGGATTTTCTCTGACTTTGCAGGTGGCACCTGCCATTAAGCAACATTGCTTCTATGTTTGACGTACTTATGGATGACTTCACTTACTTATGGATATACACACCATGTGTACGGTGGGGCAATTATCCTTCTGAAGACATTAATTTTTTGGGTTTGTGCATCATGTTAGCATTAAGCAGTTGGTGAGCTAAGTCTCCTGTCCCTCAGACTAGTGTTTGTTTAATTGTCTCTTGGTATTTTCTATATCTGATGAATCTGTCCTCTATCCATTTTAAATTTATATTACATTAGCTGCTCGGTGTGGGAACCGATTCTTGGTTGTGCCTTACATAGCTTAAGAGGACTCTGGGGAACAAAACCTGCAGATGTTACCTTGCTAATAACCAAGCTTGCATTTCATGGCATGTGTCCTGGTTTCAGCTGGGATAAAGTTAATTTTATTCTCAGTAGCTGGTGTGTTTTGGGTTTTGTATGAGAATAATGTTGATAACGTGCTGATGTTTTGGTTGGTGCTGAGCAGCGCTTTCCCTGAGTCAGGGACTTCTCAGTGTCCTGTGCTCTGCCAGTGAGGAGGTGCACCAGAAGCCAGGAGGGAACATGGCCAGGACAGGGGACCTGAACTGGCCAAAGAGATATTCCACACCCTAGAACATCATTCTCCTTGCGTAAAATGGGGGAATTGGTCAGGAGGGGTTGATTGCTGCTCGGGAACGGGCTGAACATTGGTCAGTGGGTAATGAGCAATTGTATTGTGCATCACTTGTCTTTCTTGGATTTATTCCTCTCTCTTTGTCTTTTATTTACAATTATTATTATTTTCATCATCATCATTATTATCATTGACAACTTTATTTCACTTATTAAACTGTTCTTATCTCAACCCGTGGATTTTGCCTCTTTCTGACTCTCCTCCCTATCCCACTGGGGGTGGGAGGAGTGGGTAGGAGTAAGTGAGTGGCTGTGTGGTACTTAGTTGCTGCCTGGGTTAGAGCTCAACAACATGTATACACATCTATAACTGCGCACGTCTTGCATGTTTTGGAAGCATTAAAATGTGCATAAGTTCAGTGATGGACACCCACGTCTGTTGGCCAAGTTTAACTAGGTAAAAAAAGGAGGCGGAACTTATTCACAGCGATTTAATTCCAGTGACTTTAATGAAAGTGCACTGATGGAGAGAACAACAAGAATTAGACTGAGAAAGTAGTATGATGCATTGCCCTTTCAGACAGCTTCACAAGTGGTGAGTCCTATATCTGCACAGAGTTTATGTTACATTTAGTCTCATCAAGGAGTGCAATCTGTGCGGGAAGTCTTTCATGAGTGAACAGAATTCTGTTCTGACAGCAAGGGCCCATCTAGGCAGCAGGACACATGTGTCTAGCTAAAGGGTGGTGGCTCATATTTATTTATTTATTTATTTATTTGTTTGTTTGTTTGTTTATTTATGAGTAAAATGCCGTCATTAATCGCAAAAATGTTTTATTTCCAGGTTGAAAGAAAGTGGCTTTCTCACATTCTGCTGTGGCACTTCAAGTCAGCTCTGAGTGTTTTATCAAGCCGATGACACTAAGATAGTGGAGGGTCAGATGGAAATTATGTGCCTGGAGTTTTGCCAGAGCTACTGAATCACATGCTTGGTTCTTTCTAAAAGCACTTGGGTTCT
Organism: Dasyornis broadbenti; assembly: GCA_013397935.1. Classification (NCBI taxonomy): domain Eukaryota; kingdom Metazoa; phylum Chordata; class Aves; order Passeriformes; family Dasyornithidae; genus Dasyornis; species Dasyornis broadbenti. The sequence goes on from VZRN01002382.1 coordinate 1,645,417, forward strand.
TTGGAACCTTGTACCATTAAAGCTGTACAGGCCATTAGCAGCATGTTCACTTCACACAGCCAGCTATGAAATAGGTGGAAGGTCCCTTTTTTGGCCTTCTGTATCATCCATGTGTCTGGAAATTCATGTGAGGCAGAGATAGTCCTTCTATTCCCCAGTCCCATGCAGACAGGTGCTCTGTGACAAATAGCTTCTGTGGTTTTACTTTCTAATTTCTTTCAGGGAGGAAATCTGTGTTCAGAACCTGCTTTTGAGAGCCCAATCAAAGGGAAGAAAAACCTTTATCAACAGTACACTCCTGTGTGCTAATTAACTGATAGACAAAGGAGGTGGGGACTGTCCTTTTACCCCCCTGTAACCAGTTGGTGATGGAAATCTGAGATACTTCCTCATCATGGTAACAAGTGGAAAAACATAGTGGAAAAAGGAGCATACTTTCTGTGCCAACTTGCAAGTGTGGCAAAGGTCTGACTCGCTTGTAAAACCTCTGCCACTGCAGTGGCAGCTCAGTGTAGCTGGGTTATTGTAGTAAGTGTGACTGTTTCAGCCTGCGTATGCCTGTGTGTGCCTCTGTTGCCTTCCATCGGGGCTGCCAAAGTCTTTTCCTTGCAACACTCTTTGTTCTACACTCTAACAATGACCTCACTGCGTAGTTTTGGCTGGCACCTTGCTCGTGACTTTTTAGGCAGGGCACTGTTTGAAATTAGATACAACAGGCCACTTTCAGAGTGAGTGCTGAGCCTGCAATTATAAATTCAAGCCTACAAAACCACAGCTGCAGCATGGTTAGAATGGTTTCTCAGAGGTGTTCTTGCAGCAGAGTGTGGCGGGGCACGATGACTGATGCATGTGGTAGGTAAACTCATACCTCTAGCTCTTCATTTGTGGTCTCAGGCTGCGATCAGACATGTTATTCCAGATAGAATTGAGCCAGGGTAAGAAGTTATTGTCCCTGTCTGCTTGTCATGATTCTCCTTACTGCTCTGAGTACTCTCAAACCTATACCTCCTGAAATAACTGCTTATGTAGTCCCTTCCTACCCTAAGCTTCCCTCCCCACCAAATGATGGGGGTTTAAACTTAATAATGTAAGCAACATTTATTTAGATATTTATCTATTGATTGACTGATTAATTTTATGAACTGTGTGTTTATGGAGGGGTAGTTTAAGGTTGGCCTATATCAGTGAGTTGGTGATATGGATTACACCAATTTACTGTCCCCAGGTGAAGACAGACACACTTTTCCCACCAACATGGCCAGACACTCCTGCTGTTTCTCTTTTGCTAGGCTCAGGTGTTGCTCATATCCATGCAAGAACCTTTTGCTAATTGAATGAGCTGACTCAGCTGTCCAGAAGGGTTAGGTGAGCAGTAGAACTGGTGAAGGAAAGGACTGGACTGTGCAGTTGGGGCAGAGAGAAAGGAGCACAACCATTTGCTGACAGCACATGCCTACAGATGTGAGCAGATGAGACAACCCTGGGAGCTGCAGGGAACAACTCTAGCCCAGTTCCACTGCTAGATCTGGAGGGGTGGCAAGTTCAGGATACAGGAAAAGACTGATGATGAGTTGATGACCTCACTACCAAGGCTTATGGATGCCCAGCAACTTATTAAAGTGTTACTACAATAACTTATTAAGAGATCAGTAAATGCAGCCTTTTGAGAAACTAGACAGGAGTTTGTGGCCTCTCCAGGCTGCAGTTAGAAATACAATCTGCTATGGAAGCATGTGAAGTTGTTTGGTTAAAGCTCTCGAGCATGCTTCATGGAGGGGTGCCTCAACAGTGCCTGTTTCTTTGAGGTCTGATGGGATTCTGGTGAGATGAGGAAATGCAGCTACTACTGGGTCCTGCCTGGGTCCTCTCCCCATGCCTGGTCAGAGTGGCTTGGTGGACAGCTGATCCAGTGAATTGCAAATATGATCTGCCTCACAAGTGATGAGCATGAAAGGGAGGAATAGTAACCATGGGATTTAATTACAATATTTAAATTGGTTTGCTTACCTATGCCCTGCATCTCCAGACTCCCCACTCTCCTAGAGGAGAATGGGGAGCTTGTCTGCGACCTGTGCAACACACCTCTCAGGGTAGATCTGCCTCTGTGTGCCTCTGAGTAGCAGATAGACATCTTTGCTCTTCTAGCTCAAAAGCGTGGGTAAATGAGAGGACTAAGCTCTGATTTTCCTCAATTTTCAGCTCAGGCATGACTTTGTAGCCCAGCATGCTCCTATTTATGCACATAAATGCCAGCTCAGCGGTGATGAGCAGTTTGATTTCCCACTCTCCCTGGTGCTTAAGCTGGGACATTTTGTTACAAGTGATTAGGCCATTAACTCACCAACTCCAAACAGGACTAAGAAGGAATTAAATGCTATGGGAAAGATGTGTTCAGTGGCGTTTTAACTTGCTCTGTTCCTCAGGGTAAGATCCATAAACCTCTTGGTTGTAGCCAGAGACCTGCTCCGATAAACCCTGACCCTGGGCACTTCATTGGTGAATGCATTGTGCAATTTCACCCACTCTTTCCACCAGACTTTTCAGACATCTGCTGTGTAGTCTTATCCTTCATAGAAGCTGAGAACTACAGTAGCTGTAAAACTTGAGGAGCAATGAAGCTCATCCCTAATTGAAATGAACACCTCAGATTACATGTTGGAGCTTCCTGTTTTATTAGAGGCTGTTCCCTCCCACTGTGTTGTCATTGAAGAGGTTACACCATGGATTTGCAACTTCCCCAAATAATGAGGACTTTCTGGTGCAAAGACCGGGGCTGGAGGAGTGAGAAGCCTGAGAAACTCGACATCTCAAATACCCCATCTCCCACACCTCCAGGGTGTGTGTGAGCCTGGAGGATTTCCGCAGAGGAAGGTGGTGATAAGGCAGTCCTGTTTCACAGCCCTGCTGGCATGGACCTGCGAGATTCCTTCAGCAGAGAGTTTCACTGATCCCTGCCCGAGATCGCTGCCCATGAGCCAGCCCAGTGGGGAACTTGCCTGGCCTTTCCAACGCCATTGCAGGACAAATTTCCAGTGTAGCCGTAACCTCAACCCCAGAGAGGAATGTGGCTTGAACTCGTGGTTCAGCTCTGTGCCTACCATGCTCTTTGGGTAGAGGAGGGCAGCTCTGCAGTCCCCACCCAAGATTTTCTTTTTCTTCCATTTTCCAGCTTTTCTCATCCTTGAAGACCACTGATGACCCAGATTCCCCAAAAAGGTCCTGATACCCTTCTTCCAGCCTGTCTGGCCTCCCCTCACCCTCTGCCCTTGTGTGGGGGCCCAGGGCTCTGTGGGCAACCTGTGTACCTCACCTGTGACAGATACCCCCAAGAGACCAGGGCAGGACAATAAAGTCATGGTATCATCAAGGCTGGAAAAGACCTCTAAGGTCATTGAGTCCAACTGCTAACCTAGCACTGCCAAGAAAAGCCAGCTCCCCATCTCTGTCAGCTGCATGTTGCCCTTTCAGGATTTATTTTGCACCACTTTTGTAAATAAAATTTGTTAGAAAGGATGTGCAGGCTCCTTGCTTTTTTGCAGAAGGACTTGGGTTTTTTCCATGTGTTCATGCTGTGGGCTGTGTGAAGGAAAGCAGAGTGGAGTCTGCTGTGATCTCATGCTTGGCTTTCACCAGCTTCTCTCTAGAGACACACAAAATTCTGGTTAGCAGTGGCTTTACAAAATCTTGAAGATCTGTGACATTCTATAGAACACAGAGTGTGGACATGTAATGCAGTGGTTCTCATCTTCTCATCTGAATTTTGTAGCTGAACCTAATTTTTTACTTCAGGTTCAGTGTGCCTACCTGGGAAGTGGGTCCAGGAATGCTTAGGTGGTCTCCTTCAGCTCAGCTTTTTCCCACTTCCACAGCTTATCTTGTAGGAGATGTGAGGAGAGACCTTCATCAAGCAAAAAGCCAGGCTGTTCCCATCTCTGTAGGTTCAGGTGCTCACAGACTCACTGCAGCAGGGGTGGGAAGGTGACCTCCAGCAGGGTTGGTCTTCAGCTGGCAGTCGGCCTCTGCAAAGGGAATGGCTCTGCACAGCACATCCTTTGGCTGTTTCTTTGCAGTGACACAGGCATGGCTGGTGTGATGCTTGCAAATTAATTTAAATCCCTGTCTTAGAAACACCAGGGAAGCATTAAATAATGAAGGCAAGACAGCCTCCATGCCTCCTGTGGGTGGGTGAAAAAGAGAACCCTGTGTTTCCTCACACTGTGATCGGTGCCATTCAGATGGTTTTAATGAGTTATACAGAAAGAGTCAGGAGGAAAATAAGGGAAAAAAAGCCAACCTCACCCTTCTGTGAAAGCAGAGTCACAACAACCCCCTGAATCTAGATAGTCAAGACGGGAAAAGAAAATGGCCTCACCCATAATTTATGGCTCGCTATATAGCCACGGAAGCTTTGCCGCTTGCAAATACGACCCTTAGTGGGTTATTAACCTGAGTCTCAAGAGGCTCACGTTAACACATTCATCCTGTTAATTAATTAGCTGAAATATGCATGCCTTCCTCTGATGCTAGCTTGCAAAGGGTAACATGAATTTTGATTATACTTAATCCCATATGAAATACAACAGACGCTCACACTATGTAAATACTGACGGGCAACTTAGAAACCTCTGTGATCCAACAGGATCTGATCACAAGCGTTGGTGTCTGGCACTCTGTAAAAATATTTCAACACAGAACTGCCATGGTATTAAAAATAAAGTGGTGTTTGTTTCATCATAGGCTTGTTTTTGGCAGCAATGGAAACAGTTCTAATACTAACACCAGTCAGGCAGTCATGTTACAGGGGCATTATCAATACACTTCTCAAACTTTCTTTGTGGAAGAGATACAAGTTTATTTGCAACCAGAAGCCTGCCACCTACAAAGCTGCTATAAAGCCTTGGCGGTGAATAGCTGACTTCGAATGTCCTGCTACACACCTTTCCCAAACATTTGATACGCAGCAGGTGAATGTGAAAGGCTTATCAGTCCAACCCAGTGTTATTTCCTGTCATAACTTTGCACAACAAAGAAAGTTTCTGTCCTTGCTGAGCTTTGGTGTTGCGATATGTACTGAGGCTCCTTCAGAGAAACCACTTTAATCCTTGGGAAGCTGAAATCACAGAGCAAGGGACAGGGATATTGCATCTGCTAACTGCAGTTTTATCAGCACCCAGCCGTATCAAAGTGTGCGGGTGCAACATGGGAAGCAGCACGAACGATGCAGGGATGCTTGCCCAGGCTTCTGTTTCAGTAGAATACAAAGAGAGCGAGGACCATATTTCCAGTGTTAGATTTTAGTGTCCTGGTGCAATAAAACAGGAAACAGAAAGAAAATCTGGGGCTTATATTTAAACCTATTTGGTTAGAACTTCTTTTAGGGAGAGATCTTCTGAAGAAGATGAAGGGACGATGCATTGATCACTACGCCACCAGAAAAATTTTCTGCCTTAGGAAACTGCTGGGACTTCATAGTACAGGTAAATGGGTTCTGCAATGCCCTGTATATTTGGCATAGGCACAGCAGGGAGGAAAAAATTAATCTGTTTAAAAGGGACTTGAGATCTGCTGCTTTTGCATGAATGGCCAATGCAGAAAGAGAGCTGGATTTCCTGGTTTCATGACAATAGAAATGCACTTGCTGATCTTGTCAGCCCCCAGATATGCACTTCAAATGCTGCTAGGGCTGGCAGAAGGTCTGCTCATCCTCCTCCCCACCAGCCCCATCTGAATGGGGGGGGAGCACATTGGTGTTCCTTATTCTCACCTACAACCGGAGGCTGGAAAGAAGTGATGAGTAGATCCTGACCCCATCTCAAATGGATGAGGGGCATAAAGTGGCAGTGCAAGCCAGTACAGCAAGCACTAATCTAAGCACATTTGCCCTTGGCTGCTCCTTGTCCTTTCCTGAGGAGCTGAGAGTGCTGAGGTCCTTGTCCTACCCTGTGCCTGCTGGGGCATCCTCCATCATAGAGCAGAGCAGCTGGAGCATCACAGCCTCCACAGGCCCATTATGGTGTGCACCTCCCTTCAGCTGTGCTGGAGGACAGAAGATGTGAAAAGGGGGGGCAAATAGGTCTTCTGCAGATCATAGAAGCATAGAATCATAGAATATCCTGAATTTGAAGGGAACTACAAGGATGCTCGAGTCCAGCCTCTGGCCTTGCACAAGACAGCCCCAAGAATCACACAGTGTACCTGAGAGTGTTGTCCAATGCTTTTCCTGATATCCAGCCTAAGCTTCCCCTAACACATCTTCATGCTGTTCCCTGGGATCCTGTCACTGTTCACCAAAGAGAAGAGATCTGTGTCTGACCCCTCCTTCCCCCAATAAGGAATCTGTAGAGAGCTGAGATCTTCCCTCAGTCTCTCCTTCTCCAGCTGCCGATGCCTTACTTGTGAAGTGCAACTCAAAACAAAACCGCTCAGTGTTCATGAGCATAAATGTAAATTTAACCACATACATTTTTAAAAAATGTCAAGGACTTGGGCAGAGTCACCTGTGCTGGATATTAGGCAAAGTGTGGGAAAAATTGAGGGAGGAGTCTGTAAGAAATGCTGAGTGTATGCGTGCACTTATAGGCCCATACGTGTACACACATCTGCCTTTGAGATGCAGTGCCTTATGCGAGTGTAGGAAGAGGCGTCTTCACAAGGATTTTATTCTTTCAAATGAAGTCAATGAGCGAGTGTGTGCTAAATGGAGGTTTGTCTGCATACACAAATTGTTACAATTTAACTAAATAGGTTTCTAAATTAATTTAGTTAAATCAGTACAACCCCTTTAGTAGCTAACATTGATTCAGCTTAATTGAGTTTGTTCCCAAATTAAGCTAAATCAGCATAAAGCACTCATCAACCAATTTGAGCATTAAGGGCTGGCAATTTCTGCATGTAAGGCAAGCCTGGGTGTGTTGGGGGTGGGTATCCTGATATCCCCAGCATCCCCCTATCCTTTGATGGTGAAGTGACCAGGGCATGCTGCTCCACATACTTGGTGGAGATGACTTGGGGACAGCCACCTTAAGGAAGATGACATCAGGACTTTGTCTTGTTCTTGCTCCTAAACAGGGCTCTTAATAGGTGACTTTGTAATATCATTAGAGGTCAGTGTCGGGATCTTCTTCCATGACAATTATGTGTCAAGTGAACAACAAAAAGTTTTTATTGCAAGCCATTGGTAGTGGATTTTGACCAGAGAAATATGGTCACAACTTAAAATACTCCAAACCCATTTTTGAGGAGAAAACAACACAAATTCTCTTGCTTTTCTTTTGACCTGGAAAGTAAAACTCTTAAAATTGTGGGCTGACAATATCTCCTTTATGTTCAAGGAAACATAAAGCATTGTTAAAAAAAAAAGAAAAAAAAAGATGTAGTGCAGACAGAGCTGGATTTTCACTGTGTTATTTCCTCCAGAAGTTTTTCTTGGATATTGCTTTAGTATGTATTAATAATGGGACGATATTTCTTTATAGGGTGTATAATTCATTTAAACATATTAACAAGACCGTCACTTTAAAACAAACATATTCTTCACATCCAGTGTCAGAAAAGAAAATGTTCTGCTTTGCGGATGACTCTATTATATGTTAGCCAGAAGCTGACTGTTAACCAGGGTAACATAAAAGCTACTGTAAATGGTACTGGAAAACCAGGGGGAAAAACCCCCTCCTTTCGTATTCCCTGAGAAATGTTTGTTCATTGTGTTGGCTTTAAGGCAGACTACTACAATTCAGCCCATAGGGTAAGTGGATGTGCCTGTAATAGGTCATTTGGCTTCAAATGAGTGTTCCCACTTCCATCCCATTTTTTTCTTTGGTGAAGTAGGATTTCTGTCTGACAGGTCAGACTGGAAGTGAAAGAAGAGATCAGCAAAGGGGGCCTGAGCTCTGTTTTTGCACCAGAGGCTTTGTGGGCTTTTATAGCAGGAAAATGTTTAAGACTTTGAGGACTTCAAGAGATCATGAAGGCAGGACAGCAGCAGAACTGCCTCTTCAAGGGCCCCCTAAATGGTTTCATGTCAGGCACGTGTTGTGGACAACAGAAGGTCCTTGTTTAGTAATGAAGAAAAAGCCAGCAGTTTTGCTTCTCCACAGCCAGATTTTTAAGCCATAATTGGATCTTGTAAAATTGCCAAGGTAAAGGCAGAGGGCCACGACAGGGAAGCCTGACACTGCAAGTGAACTGAAACTAAATATAGTTCTCATGCAGTTAAAAAAAACACACATCAAAGCCCAGAGAACCCAGCCCCATCTGAGACTCTTGCAATGGAATAAAATGAGAAAACAACGATGATAACATATGTATTTTACTGTGGAGCTACAGGCAGGCAAATGAAATAATCTGAGAGTGGCTTTGGCTGGTTGTGATTAAAGATCATTATACGCCAAACAATCCGAGACAGAATCCAAAGCTCAGCCGCTGAGAACGCTCCTGGGTAGAGGGAGCCGAGTGAGCCCTGTGCAGGCACAGGGGCAGTGGGTGCTGGGCATGGCCATGTTTGGTGAGAAGCTGGCAGACCAGCATGGTTTGGGACTGCACAGGGAGATCCTACCAGTGCCCCCGTGGTAGCAGACCTGTTTCATGCAGGCTGTTTCAATTGCTGGGCATCTGTAAAGCTCCTTTCCAAATGACAGTGGTGTCTACTGCTACGTCTCCTTGAGGGCTGCAGTGCCAGCCTGTCCTGGTTCCAGTCAGGACAGGGTTAATTTTTGCAGTAGCCAGTGGAGGGAGTAGCCAGGGGACCTGGATTATTCTGTACCACATCACATTTTCCAGGAATGAGACAATGGGTCCCTTCACATTTGGGGTAGTGTGAGGCAGTGAGGGTGTTGCTGGGGGTGACAACCCATGTGTGAATAATGCATTTCCTGTACACAACAGTATTGTTGCTGTTACTGTTTGTTTTCTTATCTCATTGTTGTTTCCAGTAAATTGTTCTTGTCTCAACCCATGATCTTTAGCTTTTGTGTCTCCAAGCCTCCTCTCAAGCCTGCCACAGGGGAGGGGAGAGTAAGCATGCAGCACTGAGTTTGGAGTGATTTCAGTGGGAACACTAGATTGGAGAACACCATTCCTAAATTCCAGGTTGGTATGGTTCTTGCTGCACTCTGAATGGTTTGTCTGGGTATTTGTTAAGTCATCCTAGAGCACAAAATGTCTGTAGCAAACTCAAGCAGTGTGTATAAAGGGCAGAATGATGAGAATATGGACTTGACTATCTTGGTTATCATCTGCTATGATCTAAAAGCCCAGTTAAAGAATACTGATGGGTAGAAAACAGATGGAAACAATAGTCAGAGAGAGGGCTATTTTTTTCTGAGGGTAAGGGGTTGGACAAGTCAACTTGCAAATATTCCTTCTAGCCTTACACGCTGCAAAGTTTGGATGGCAATAGTGATGCCCTCTAAGGCCAGGATTTGGAATTTGGTTGGTACCATTACTCAGACCAGAAGTTATCTGGCACATGGGAGTCTGGATTGAGGCTCAGATAGCCCTTCCCCTCACCCAGATGACGTGCATTCCTCAGTTTGGTAAGGACCACAAGAGTGGAAACAAAATAAAAATGGAAATGAACATCTGAGCTATTTTCCAGCGTGGGAAAGCAAAACCATTAGAAGTGGGAAGTTTTCAGAGTGTTTTGCATTCAAATTACACCTTTTATCCTAAGAGATCAAGTACTTCACACATAACTACAGTCAGCAACCCTCTCAATGCAGCCATTTTTGGGGTGGAGCACAGGAGAGGAAGATCAAATATGTCTAAAGACACAAGGCCAAAAATGTTGACAGGAAAAGTGAGCATCTCTAAAAGTCCATGAAAGCAACAGCATCCAGAAAACCTACAGAAGGTACAGGCTGTGCGGATCACCTTAATCTATTGAAGTGGAGAATAGAAGTGGTTTTAATCCAGTGGGAACTGCTGTAGATATTTTCCCTGCCAGGAAGGCTTCCAAATCCTCTTCCAAGAGATGCAGGAGATTTATACTGCACGTGAAAGGTCTGTCTGGCCAGAAGGAATTGTATGCTTGACTTCTGAAAAGAAACACTAAGGAAAGAGAGTTTTCATGAAGAAAGCATCTGTTAGCTTTCATTCTTCCCTTTCATGGGAAAAAATGTGTTATGAAAAAATTATGTTTTCCTCATATGGTCAATGAGGAGCTGCAGCCCTTTAGCTTACTCCTTCTCTCTAATATACAAGGGGATTCCACAGTCATGTTGTTGTTAAATCAGCTCATGTTAACCCAGGAGAAACCTGTATGTGGGGGTTCATCCAAGAAATTATGTAGTGTCTTTGTTTATCTGTTGCAATGCAAGATTTTCAGCTTTTCAGCAGCTTGCATGCCAAAACTAAGGGTGTTGTTTTTCGTTTGGTTTGGTTTGTTTTTTTGGTTGGTTTTTTTTTTTTTTTTTGACTATGTGTGTCTTCCATTTATCCACATATGCAACTTTTTGGAGAGCAAGCCCTTCCTACATCCATTCAGGAGCAGGACTCGATGATCTTTGTGGATCCTTTCCAACTCAGGATATTATAAGTTTCTATGTCTTACCAAAATTTTTTATATAATTTAATCTGTTAAACTTTATCCCTTTTATTCCCAAAAAAAAAAAATAAATAAAAGAAATAACACATAGAGGCAGAACTATAACCTTAATGGCAGTCTCATGGGGCACACCATGGGAGAAGAGAAATGGTATGGAAGATTTGTCCAGGAGGTATAAAGGAGGATAAGGGAGGCACAGGGTACCAAGCACAGGTGTTTGGGACAGAACTGGAGAGAGATCAGTTGAACATTTCTGGTAAAGGAAGAAAACCAGGGACAATTATCAGGGATTTTGATTACTGATCAATACATTGGGACAGGAAGTGGTTATTTTTTTTCCAAAGTAACAGGAAGAGACATCAGTAGGACAACTCTTTCAGTAGTAAGATGTGATAATTGCATTGATTGCTCCACCCAGAGCAACACAGCTAGATATAGATGAGCTGTTCTGTTCCTGGATGTGGTGAAGATGATGCTGTTTCAGAAAGCGGGAAGAAATGGGCAAGGGATCAGATACCTTAAACCTGTTTCTGACTAGCAGGGAAGAACAGCCTGAAAATCTAAAGATTGGGTGGTATTTTTGATGAAAGCAAGCACAAAAATGATAAAGTTCATTATTCCAAGGCAAAAAGCCAGACTAGATGAATATGAATAACGATTCCAAAAAAAAGGAGACTTCAGCAAACTTGGGGAACTGGTAAGTAAGGTCTCTGAGGAAAATAATCTCAGGGATAAAGGAATGCAGGAAAACTGGCAGTTACTAAGCCTATTTTAAAGGCAAATTCCTCTGATGCAGAAGACAGATTGGAAACAGAGTGAGAGACCTGTATAATTGCCTCTGGAACTCTTCAAAGACCCGAAAATAAAAAAGACTTGACAAATGGAGAATGCAGAGACCCCAAGCAGAGTTTCCACTGGATTTCTTCCCCTACCATAAGGTGAAGCTAAAAAGGGAACAGTCCAGACACCAGCTTTGAAGAGCCCTGGCTGAGTATGCAGCAGAGGGGGCTGCCATGGGGTGCTGTGTGTTTTATGAGAGTGCACTGCATGAGCGATAGCTTGCTGAGCTCATGCATAATTGTGGCACAGGGCCAAAGGAGGCATGGACAACCTGAGGGTGAAGTGGTGATGCAGCATCCAGAGACCCCAGCAAGAACCTTGTGAGATTGGCAGAGCACTGTGGCTTTTGGCTGTCTAGTGCAATAATGAACTTTGCTTTCCCCTTTGTCCTTTGTGTCCCAGCTTTTCCCCCTCAAGTGGCCAGTATACTAAAAGAAGGTCTCAAAGTGAATTTGAAATAGGAAGGTGATTTCCCATGTTTGCTGCAGTTACGAGCTGGGTCAGTAGAAGAGACAGATTTGCAGACTCTATCTAATAGAACTCTCACAATTTTGGAGGAAGAACTGACTGTGCAGTGCTGCACAGTGGGACAATCCAAGGACATTTATCCCTGCAGCCCATCCCTGTAGTGACACACAAACCACAGTAGTTCTGCAGCTGCCTCTTCGCAGGAAGAACCATGGGGTCACTGCTGGTGTGGGAGGAAGGTCACTGACGGTTTTCCATGGGAGAAACCCCTGACTGTTCAGACACTGGGCATGGCCCAAATGTGTTGAGAAGTTGAGGCTGTAGTTGGTAGGAAGAAAAGTGAGGTTTCCTGATGAAAGATACTGCAATACAGAACAGGGGCTCTGAGATGTTGTGCTGAGTGACAGGGCTCTGTGAATGGGCTGTGGGACGTCACGAGATGGATAGGAAACAGAGGCTTTTCCAGGAGTGGATGAGGGACCCTCTCTGCCACTTGAGGTAGGGGTCCAGAGCAGTTGCACCTGCTGTCCCTTCTTTGTCTGACCCTACGTTTGAACCAGACTCTGGAAATGAAGCAATAGAGGCACCCCATCAGTCCTGGAGAAGGCAGTCTCTTTGCTCTTTGCCACCAATCCAGCATCCCATTGAGGACCTCTCGCCCCAGCAGCATGGTGGGAGATGTATGGCACCCTCACTGCATGGCCCTGTGAGGGTCCATCCGTGCTTTTGTTAAAGCCATTATTAGTTCTGTTATGCTTAAAGCTGTCCTCAAACTGGAGGGTGATCACAACTCCCTAATGAGCAGTTGGAGCCCTCCTAGTGGGAATGGGACCCACCAGCCTTCATGTCTGTGGGGTTATTCTGCATTAAGCCCTCCTTGTGGGGAAAGGGACCTGGTAACACTTATGATTCATTGATGGAGAAGATATTGCAGGGATTGATGGGGTCCAAACTTGCTCTTTCACTACTGTCAGACTTGTGCTTAAAGCTGGTGGTTTACATTCTAGGATCCACTGCTTAATGCCTAATGAACTTGCCTGATGGAGTACAAATGGGGACGGGAAGACAAGTCACAGCCATGTGAATGTACATGGAGAATTAGGAATGTCATATGAGATTCCAAAATAAAAAGGAGATGAAGGCAAGGGTGAGTAAGAAAGGCCAAATCAATGTTGGAAGGAGGTGAGGTGGGTGCCACTGTGAGCTGGGGCAAGCCCCACGTCCAGGGTTTACACCCAGGCAGGCTGTCTTTCCACAAATTAAATTCCTGTGTCTGGTAGAGCAGAACCCTTTTTCTAGGCCTAAAGAATTTTATGAGGATTCCTTAGGTCTTTCTGAATAAAGACTTACACCAGGAAATTTACTGGCTTATACCATAGGGGTGTAAGAATAGTCATCCCATTAATACAGTTTTTCTTCTGGATATCTTAAATAGGTGTAGAATTGCTTTAATTTCTGATGCTTTCCTAGTTGCATATGACATTAGGCTATTGAATAAACAAGTGTTAAATGATAAGATGTTTATTCATTACCTGCATCCCTTGATTTGTGACTAGTTTCCATCTGGCCCTCAGAAGAGCTTTCTATTGATTAGGGGATCTATGCTCTGCAAGCTTTAAGCACAGCAGATCTCAGTGTTCTTTTAAGCTGAGACTAGTATGTTTGGCTTCAGGGTATCAAAGATACAGCGTTAGGAACATGTTTTCTGTACACTAGCACATAATTATTTTCCTCTCAATGTTCCTTTCTTGGCAAGTAAACTAAGGGCCTAGGAGCGAATACTGGACATGATCTTTGGAAACTTTAAATGACTGTGGTCAGACATTGTAGGAATAATAATTTTCTAACTATATGACCTGCTGAGAATCAAGTTTGCGGCAATAGTTGTAGATGTGAAAGACCTGAAAGCAAATGCAGAAGACCCTCACCTCAACAGGCAAAATACCCCTGACAGAAAATCCCTCTAAGCCACTTAAATGCCACCCATGTGTGCAGAAACAAAAGCATGTCAGAAATTCCTGTGGACCATCTAGCAGCCTGCATTTTCCAGGACACAGGTGAAGGCACCAGCAGAGGTTCAAGAGCAGCCACAATCCCCACCAGGGGCCGACAGTTTGAGAGGGCAGGAGGCATCTCCAGCAGCAACAGGCTAAACCACTGCCACCCCCACCATCTCAGGCAAGACTATTGGTCCTTATTTATTAAAAAGCAGGTAATAAGTTTGAAAAAAATCTGAACTAAAACACTTTGCAATCTCCTAAAATTCCTGGGGAGTTTCAGGGAAGAAGCTCTGACAAATTTTGCAGCACTTTGTAGTTATACTACAAAATACTGAGTTTGGCTTGATTGCAGCAAAACTGATTCTTTTTCTTAATTTTTTTTTTTAATTTGATAAAACAGAACTTCAAACTCATTAATTTGTACTGCTGTTTTCTCTGTTTAGTGGTATGCTTGATGTATTCCATTTGTTTTCACTCTGTCAGCTAGTAATAATGGCAATAGAATTCGAGTGTACAAAGACTTTTGTTATTGAATTTCAATTGAAATCTTCAAGGCAGACATAATAAGAACTTGTCAGTGTGTGTTAAACAGTTTTGCTTGTTATAGTTCCAAATGGAATAAAGGGCTGATGCAGATCCTTCAAGCTGACAAAATTTGTGACTTCCACATCAGGAAAAGACAAGGATTTTTGCAATGCCTCGATGAAAGCAAAGCTTCTCCTTGAGTTAAGGGCCATCTTAACAGTAGAACCTGAAGGATGGTGATGGCAGTGAATGCACAGATGAAGTATCTGTTAGAAGCAAAAAAACCGGGAAATGATATTTTTCTTCACATTTTGAATAATGAATGCTTGAAGCTTTAAATGCTGTGTATTTTCTTCATATTTTGAGGGTTGAGATCAGGGAATATCCACTTGTCCTCTCCGTGAGTGATGAAAATGACTGTAACTCAAGACCCTGTCTTTTTTTAGACCATGAGTACCTACAGCAAAGGTTACAAGATAAATGCATAGATATGAAAAATTCTTAGTGTTAAAAGAAGCAAAGGATTTCACACATTTTGCTACACATATTCTGTGCTTTGAACAGCTGGTAGTGTAAAAGATCATTATGAGATGTAGGACTTCTCAGCAGTTCAGAGAGCATCTCTAAGACTTTTGCCTAACTCAGAGTGAGAGCAGAGTCTTTTAGACTTAAAATAAAGGACACTTGGGGTCATCAAGTTCAAACTTCTTCAAGTGGAGGCAGTGCTAATTTGTTTGTGTGTAACTCAAAAGTCAGACCTGTTCAAAACAGTTTTGGACTCCATGATAAACTACAAGCAGTGAGTAGAAAAGACTAAAGTCTGAAGTTAGCTCTTTCATTGTATTTCTCTGAATCTGTGCAAGCCTCTGAATAAACAAGGCATGTGTTACTACTTTATTGCTAGATTTGGGCTGTTCAGGTTTCTGAGGAATGCTTCACTCCATAGGTGGATGTCATAGTGAAAAGGAAAACACTACATGTAGAGTACAGAGAGTAGTGACACATGAGATGCTTTACACTTTGAAAAGTGTCATTATGAGTACTTACACTAAGGAACAAAATGCTGCACTTTTATCTTGTCTGTTTAATATGTCTCAGAATGTTTAAGGTAGATTTGACTTTCAAAAAGATACTGGCAGAATGGCACATTGTATAGGACACAAACACAGAAAAATAAAGCAACCCTTAAAGCTTCTTTTTGGATTGATTTCTATTTTGGCTGGCTCTTTACAATGCTGGAAGACTCTGAATGCTCCAAGTCTGTGCCAATGCTAGTGATGAGCCACTTGTGTAGAAGTTTCAGGACACCCAGCCATGAGTCAAAGGAGTCCTCTATCTGACTTGGGTGGTTTGGTGCTGTGGTGGCTCAGCAAATGGTGGGAGAATGCTTTTTTGGTTCTTGCAGTAACCTAAATTTCTCTCTTCCTTGGATTTCCTCTCATCGACAGGTCTCTGCACCTGCCAGTAACAATGCCAAGTACTATGACAGAGAAGAGGGGAAGGACAGGCATCACCTTCCTAGAGAGCTTTGGCAGTGACAAGTGCTGGCACTAAATCAGCGAATGCATTTAGGGCTTGTGCTACTGAGCTGGTCAGCTCTTACAAGAAGACAATGTCCTGCCAGATGAGAGACTTTTGCTGAATTTAGGCATCTTAGCCTGTTATGCAACAGCACCAACTAAATTACTATAATCTCACTAATGTAATAGCCACTTCTTGGCATTTTAAGCCAGTGGTTCCAGCACTTACCAACTAACACAACGAAGCACACCAGACCTCTCTTCTTTACGTGATAATTTGTCATTTAACCTCAGGCTGGCTTTTCAGAGCTCTTGAAGGTCTTGCTTTGTTCACACCCCTGAGACTCTCCTTTACTCTGGCAGCTATAAAGTATTTGATGGTGGAAAAACATTCCCCATGTTGCAATAATGCTGCTCATCTTAATGTCTAACACAGCTCTTTGTTTTTCTTTTACTAATCTGCCGGTCCTAGACTGTGGACTCTCTGGACTAGGGTCCCTTCTTTTATAAAAGTTCTGACTTACAAAATTGGACCACCCTGTTGTAAATGATCTGATTTGAAAGCTCCTATGGCATCAGCCATTTGGATACAACAATATTAAAAAGTAATAATTTTTTTTTTTTTTTT
>VZRN01002382.1:1661972-1700947 GCA_013397935.1 Dasyornis broadbenti
GTTGTGGTTTTTTGTTTTTTTTTTTTTTTTTTTTTTTTTTAGTGAATGCATGTTCTAGACTTCTGCTTGGAACGATCTGGCTGTTTGGCCATGAAGAACAGCTGTACATAGCTGTTGTCTTCTAAGATATAGTATACAGTGGAGCAACAACTTTCTCCCTTTCAATTTGAATTTCTTCACCTGAAATTTTTATTCTAGCCTTTATTCTGAATTTGTTAAAACATCTGAGCCTGAAACTATCTAGTCTAGCTAACAAGGAGAAAGAGATGCCAAATATTCAGTGGTGGACACACAAACTTCCAACTCTGGTCTTCCCCAGGTCACTGGATCTTATACTTGTGATCTCCAGAGACAAAAGAGCAAAGGTCGTATTTAGAATTTGTTTGACTTTATATTGTTCTCTGATCATCAGATAATTAAAGATATATCACTTAGTTTTGCTTTTCTTAGCAAAGGGAAATTTGGCTTGTCTGTGGGGAGTGTGAGTCAGGAGCACGTCTGCTGAAGTTTGTGGAGTTCCACCAATATTAAAATTGTGTTACTGAAAGGAAAACGAGAACCAGAGATTGGAGAGTTTTGCTCATGATAACTAAAGCTTTGTCTAGACTGGGGATTTGCCCTGATTACTGCCACTGGCTACTAGCCACTGGTGTTTCTGCACCACTGTGATTCCTTGCATTTGCAGGTCATGGTGCTAATGGTGATGGTATTGTCAGTTTAGGCATGGGTAACATTCTCTGCTGGATGTGTTGGCTTTCTCCATTTACACCATGTGAGATCTGTTAGTGTTTAGTTGACTGTGACTGGAACCTGGCAAGTATATAGGGCCCATGGCTACAGGGACAGGAAAAATGTTAAATTCCCTCAAACTTTTCCAGAAATTCTCAAAGCCTTTCTAAATTAGCTTTGCTGACACTTATGTGTCAAATAGAGAGCACATGAATGTGTTACAGCAGACAAAAAGTGAATATTAGCATAAGAAAAGGTTAGTTCTGTTATTTGAGAGTGCTGTGGAACGAGAAATTTAGAAATGCCAAGTTTATCAGCCCATCTAGCCCCTATCCCAATAATGTATTAAGTCATCTTGCTCTATAGTTTGCTTTGCTTTGTCTAGTCTAGTTCTCAGTGACTCAACTTATGGAGTCTGCACCACTTCTCGAGGGAGAGAGTTTTCCACAGTTCGAACTGTTACGATATTTTTCCTGATATCTAGCCTACCATTTCATTTCATCCCATTTTTCTTAGCATCCTTCTTCCTCTCAAGCACACCTAAATAATTGGCTTTTTCAGTGTTTACACCTTTTGAAGTCTCATAGACTTTTCTTTCCCTCTTAGCTGTCCCACATCTACATGTTCTTGTATTTAAACCATTGATGCTTTACAATGAGATAGTCTGGAAAGCGTAAAGAAGGAGCACATCATGTTTAAAACAAGCAGGGTCATTTTCTGCTCCACTTGGCACGGTGAAAGTCTCAGCTGGCATAGTGAATTCAGTTTTGGATGCTGCTCTTTAAGAAAAGACACTAACAAATTGAAGAAAGTTCAAAGGACAATAACAAAAATTATAAAAAAATTAGAAATCAGACTTATGAGAAGCAGCTGAGACAGGTCTACAAAGACCAAAGGAAGGCAAAATAGCTGTCTACAAATACATGAAATGATGTGATAAAGGGAACGGGGACCAGTTATTCTCATTAGCCAGAGAGGAAAGAAGTGCAGAAACTGATTTAAGCAGCAGAAAGGAAAATTCCGGCTACATATGTGAGAGATGTGTTTCAGTTACTCAAACAATTAGGCAATGGAACAAGCTGCTGAGAAAGGTTACAGAGTTAAAATGGCTAGAGAGATTCCAGGCTAGACTGAACTGCTGGGACTAATGAAAAAAAATCCTACCCTGATTTTGGAAAGTTAACCAGATGGGCTGCTGATGGCAGACTCTCACAAGTAAATAGGATTTTGTATTAGGGATACCACGTGTTATAATATTAGGCCCCTAAAGGGATAGGTAAATGTTGAAAACTGTCCATCTCCCCAGCTGTCTGTCTTACTGCAAAGTAGGGAAAGGAAGGGAAATAGGACTGTGTGGAGACATAGAAAAGCCATGGAGATGGAGGTAGTGACTAACCTGGGTGTAAAGAGGTGCTTCATGCACGGACATGTGGTAGCTTCATTTCAAAGGCGGAGTGGCTGCATGGTCACTGTGTGTCAGCTGAGTGAGCAAGCCCAGGTGAGAGGTGCAGGAAGAGTTCAGGACAGGGGCAGATCAAGTGTGGGTATGAATTTTTATGGGCCAGCGTATCCCACTGGACTTGCCTGAAGTCACTGCGGAGGAGCTGGATGCAGATGTGTGTATTCTCAGCCAGCACTTTGACCACAAGCCCATTGTCCTCTTTGTAGCACCGCTGTCTTACCACTTCCTTGTGAACTGCGCAGCCAGCAGATCATGCCTGGCTCGTGCATCTTGAATTCCTGCAAACTTGTGAAGAATTTTCTGAGCCTTAAAAAAACCAAACCAAACCCAACCAAACCAAACCAAACCCAACCAAACCAAACCAAACCCAACCAAACCAAACCAAATCACCAACAAAAGGAGACAGTAATGAAGAGCAAGTTGATTTTTTTTTTGTCCTGATGTTTTCCACCAGGTAAGATATACCACTAGGATCTGGCATGAGTGTGGGCTGCATATAAAAAGATCAGCATCACATGAAATGGTAGCTGATGATTGGCAGCACTAAAACCCAAAACCTTAGCCTGCCATTTTAATCAGAGTCTTCACTACAAGTCTGCTCCCCCGGAGATGTACCACCGCCATGAGCCTCCTGCCAGCTGAGCAGTGCTAATGTCAGCAGTGGGGAGCACATAAGGATCTTTGCTTGCTATTGTAGACTGATTCTTGCAATTGATGACTGTGGTTTTGATCCTCAGAAGACTGTGGGACTCAGCCCTCATTGAAGTGAGAGCAGTATTTTTACATTGCTTGTGGTGTGTTTAACATATTATGGGGCGTTACTTTCTGGCACTGAGTTTTGAACTTTAAACAGCATTGAATAATTCCCTGAGATCACATTACTGTGATCTGGCTGGACATTCTACCAAGTCAGGATAATGCATGAAATGAAGATGGTTCTAGCACTGGAATCAGAAAAGTGTAAGCTGGGTAGTATCCAGCCAGGATGTTCTGTATGAGTTATTGTCACTTGTCAGCTGGTATGTCTTTATTCTTATGCACTACCGCAATGGAATTATAATTCTTCCCTCCCATTAGTCATCACCACTACACAAATTTTATTTGGAGGAAAAAGGTCATGGCAAAGAGTCATAGCTGTCCTGGCTGTAGCTCAGGATAAAAGCAAAAGTACCCGGGCAATTCCCTGGAATAAATTAAGAGACTGAGAACACAGCTCTACTTTTTACCTGCCTGCCTGTGGGCAAAAAAAAATCTGTTTGAGTGGGTTCTGAAGCCCCTTCTCATGGCAGATGAGAAACTGTAGCTTCAAGCGCTACTTGGCACAATGCCACCCAGGAGTGGAAGGGGAATTCCTAAGCAGGCATTCCAGGGAGCTTTTCTCAGACACTTTGGGCTGTTGGAATTGGTTTTGAAATCTGTGCTTTCATCTTTCTTGAGATTTTCCACTCAACAAACCAGGAACTGTTGTCCTGGGTGTATCCTATTAGCGGGAAATGGAAAGGAGAAAACTTGTGAAAGGGATGGTGTGAAAGCTGCTAAAACCTAAGTTAGACTCACAGTTCTATTTTTTGTTTCTCAGTCTTTTAAAGTGACTCTGCAATCCTGGTAGGAAACTGTCTTGGCAGCAGGGTAGGGCTGAGGTACTGACAGTAGCACTTTCTTGTGATTTATTTTTCTCTAAGCGTGGTGTGTGTGTGTCAGACAGCCTTACCCACGTGCATTCGGTGCTTTTCCAGAGAGCCTGATTTCTCCCCCTAGGAGCATCCAGTGTGTGGTGCTTCTGTTGGCTGCCTTGCTTTGGAAATCTATAATTGTCATAATGGTTATCTCTGGGCTTGAGCCTTGAATTTGGCTGGTTTCAGATATCACCAGGCTCTTGTAGCCTGCTGGTATAAAGAAGGGAACTGAAGAGTACTGTGAGTCCTTGGGGCTTGGTTCAGCCACGGAGAGACACAACAAGGCATGATAGGACTGAACTTTCTGACATGCGTGATGAGTAACCTCTGCTTTTCCTGATGTACAGAACCATCTTTCTCCAGGGTTCTGTAAAACTGGGGTCCAGATCTAAGACTGGGGATGCAAGGTCCCAAGCCAATCCCCAGCAGGTCTTGCAGAGATTGTCTGACGTGCAACACTGACTTGTGCTACCGTGTGTGGTGCTATGCTAGGAAAATTTTGTTTCTGCTCTTGACCCTCATGGTTTGGAAAAAAACCTTGGGGAGTTAACTCAAACATATCTAGATGTATGTGCTCTCCTTCCTCGCTTTCTCTGCAGAAGAACACAGAATGGTCCATAGCCTCTCATCTCCACATTGCAGACCAGCCCTCAAAAAAATGCATCACTGCTAGAGTTTCCCACTAATACCTGTAGGGTTTGAATTACATCACAAATAATGGTGTAATTTGGTCTTTAACAAGACCACCTTCAATGGTTTATGGTGGATTATGGATGCCAGAGCTCAGCCCTTGGACTCTATGCCTCCTTCCGCTGAAATGATTTCTAGATACGCAATGCCTTCATATGGGAAACTGAAGAAGTGCACTGGAGCTATGGCCACTCAAGGAACAGAGATCAGAGCAAATGAAATTGTGTCTTCCAGTACTTCATTGGAAAAGAATTTCTAGGCAAGTTGCCTAGCAGGCACACTGCACTATATTCTTAGAAAGCAATAGATCTATTTAGGACTGCTGTATCTCTTTGGAATTTACTGTATGAAAAAAACCCCTTTGGCAGGAGCTGATCTTTAGCGCTGACTGAGATTTGCAGCTTCTGACTGACAAACTAATCCAAGCATTTTATTAGAGACTGCTTCCCAGTAAGTCCTGTTTACATTGCATCTGAATTCAGGAGGATCATGTCAGAATGAGAAATGAAGCAGATTTCTTGCTGAATTTTTATCCCCACAGGTGCATACACACACACACACACACACACACACACACACACACACACACACACACACACACACACACACACACACGTGCATATATACACACGCTGGGGTGGATGTGCAGGCTTTTTATGTTATACACAACAAATGTATTCCAGCTTGCTCCTAATTCCTTCCTAGTGGTCATGTAGATAAGCTAAGTGACTGGTGACTTGGAATTATTTAAAAGGGAAGAAAGGCATATTCTTAGTGTATAGGTGGCACAGTCTCCATTAAAAGCATCTATTCCTGCTCCAATCTTTTTGTAAAGCCTGTGAAGTTCAGTGAGTCATCTCACAGAGCTGTTCCAGCTTTGCATATTCTTTGAATCCACAGCTCCAAGAGCAGGTTACTGATGCTTTTGTGTTCAGCTTCCATCCAGCCTGGATGCAGAACTGCCATCCAAGCCACTCTGTGGGTGCAGGATGAGGGTAAACGTCATGTCAATGCTCCAGACCAAGGAACAAGCAGGTTTACAACCTTTCCATGTGATTCCTAATAGGGAATACATTCTGTACAGGTTTCCTGGCACCAGAGCACAGTGTGGTCTCCTGAAAATCTGCAGCTGGAGTTCTGAAGTTCTTGCTGGAGTGAGACGATCTAATCTCCCGTTTGTGGGACTGCCACTTACAGGCACTGTTTGGCCTTAGACTGAAAGTGAGCTCTAGTAATACATGTTCAAGGGAGAAATGGACCTTTAGGAGCAAATTACTACACAGATGTGGATAACAATATTTCAACTTCAGGCACGTTTTCCAGTCTTGGTTGAAGCACTGAAAAGTAAGAACATACTGACCTTCACATGGGAAATTCTCAGACCATCCTTGGGGATCTCAGCTATGTCAAGACCCCAAGAATAAGAAGACACATGGTAAATAGCTATCTGCAAAAAGAAAAGTGGTAGATGGTACAGCAGATCTGTATAGGCTGCTCAGCCCTGAAAGCCCTTTGGAGAAACAGAGTTTTCTTTCACAACGTGCTTGTAGAACCTGCAGCACTGCAAAACCTGTACCTGCTTATGACCTTTATATGCTGCATGAAGGACAGGCTAACCAGCACGGAGTGAAAAAGAAATATCACTAATGGAAATAATTTTCTGAAATTTGGTTTATCTGTAGTCTGTCAAAAAAAAATTTGCTTTAAGTCCAGACTTGTAAAATACACAAACTTTCCTGTCCTGTTGCTAAATGAGGGAGTATGAACAATAAATGTCCCAAAGAGACAGTGACTTACACATGTAGTAGTTTAAAAGAAAAGTGAGAATCATCCAAGTATCTAGCTCTGTAACTTTTGCCACTGCTAGTTTGGAAATTTAATGGAATTATTGTCTATGAAAAACATATATATGACTTTCCGCTTCAAATATACCCACAATATTTGCTTTTGAAGTTGTGCAAGAGTACTGTCAAAGTTGTGATCATGTTGTGATGCAAGCTTTAATTGTGAGATACAATTCATTACTAAGACTTTAAATACTTTTCTATGCTGATGTTAAAGCCAGTGAAAAGTATTGTGTTCCCTTTAATAAATACATTTTAGAAGCACTTTCGTTTAAATTTTAATTACAAAGGGAGATACTGTTCCTGTCTGCTGAAAGGCATTTCACTGGTGTTTTTTCCTTTTAATTTTGAAACATAATTCAAAAGGTACACCTTGCCAGCAGAATAGCTTGTCATTTACATGTGCAAATCCCAGCTTTAGCTGCAGCAAGAAGAAACAAGTGAAAAAGCTGTAAATGGATCTCATATATCATGTAATTTTTGGTGAGCAGTACTTAAGTGTATCAAGTTTGCTCTGATCTCTTAACTGTGCTGACACCAGCATTTCAGCTAATACACCCATGAATCCAGAAGGAACACAAATCTGAATATTAAGAATTCAGATTTTCTATGAGATTCTGGTGTAGCACATCACGGGCAAAGATATTTCAGCATGAGCCAGTTACAGACAGAAAGTAGGTGGTGGTGTTCACGAGCTGGGTTAATCTGAGAATGGAGCTGAGCCACTTGTGTTTTATCATAAATGTGAAGTGGAGAAGGAATACAAATTTTTCATGCCTCTTGTAATGGAGAGATGTGTTACTCTACACTTTCCTTTCCCTGGACAGGATGCTCTGTAAGCTCAATTCTTTTAGGGAAGGGGGCCCAACAAGGAGGGTCTTTGCCCAGATCTGTTTCTTAACACTGGCCGTGGCTGGACCTTATGTTTGGAAAACAGAGCTAAGTCATTTTCTTAAGGGAAACTAAGGAAATTGAGGACCCATTGTGGCTGACCTCGGTGCCCTTTTTCCCTGGAGTAAATGTCATCCCAAGATCTCTCAGTCTGAGCACCTCTTCAGCTGGAATGTGTCAAAGTGTCAATTTCCATCCATGTGACTGTAAAGAGGTAACTGTTTTCCAGATCTTCTGCAAATCATGTTCTGGTCTAATGCCATTTGAAGTACATTTTTTAGCAGTTTGATGGCAGGATTTAGAAAACTTGTCAGATGGCCTTCTTCTGATGGAGTAGCTCAGCAGTGGGCAACTCTATCACCAAGATACAAAATGTCTCCCAAGAGCCTAGTTTGGAAATCAGATTTTAGTGCTGATCATCAGTGGCACCATGTGCTCTGAGATTTGAGCTGCTTGGGAAGAACTGTCTTGAAAAAGCTGTGCAGAACTGCAGTGCTTGGCTGGAGACAGACCCTCTCTCCTCCTGCTGTTTGATGGGCTTGTGAACCTGTATTTTCTCAGCAGCTCCTCTTTCTGAGTGAACACTTCATTTAAGTGCTGATGTGGCACAGCTTCAGACCTGGTCACAGCTGGAAGCTCAGCTGTGGTGAGAAACAGACCTGGGATGCTTGTTTAAATGCATGACCTTTCAAGGACATCAGTAGGGTTATGGCAGCAGCAAACTGCCAGGACACCAAGGTTTCCTCTTCCCTTCACCTTAAGGCTTTCTCATCTCTCATCTTGCTGCCTTCATTTACTCATACATAAACTAAGTTTAGCAAGAAGACATCATGTTCCTTCCCAGAGTGATTTGAGGCTGATTTAGGAGTGTTTATACAGCTATTTGCAAATGTGGATAGCCTATGGTGTAGGTTACTACAGGCTTAGGGGGATAGTGGAGTTAATGAGATTTCCATTCCTGAGACTGTACCTTTTGAATCACCAAGAGGTATGCTCCAGGACTCAGTGTAATGAGAAGTGAATCCTGCAAGGTGTTGAACACCTCCTGTGAGGTGCTGAGAGCTCTCAGTGCCTGATGGAAGATTGTCACAGGAACCAGCTTTATAACCATAAATTTGAAATTTGAGATGTAATCTTGCAGAGGATCTGTGACGAGGATAACAAAGACAAAGAAACCTTTCTGGTGCTTAAAAGCTCATGAGAGAGAAAAAAAATTCCACTCTTCATTTGCTGAACCTTTAAAAAGAAAAAAAAAAGAAGGTGGAGGGGACAGATGAAATATGTTTTATCTATTTTACCTACTTTGGCAATTAAGATTGTAATCTAGATGATTACCAGAGCTTGTAATGAGATTATACCCTCCATTAAAAAGAATGCTCCAGAGCTACGGTGAAGAACGCCTCAGATCTGTTTAGTATGCTATCTGTCTTAGCAGAAAGCAGCAAAATGCATTAAACACACTAGGAAACAATCTTGTAGACATACACTCTCAGTCTAATTTTCAATAGAGGGAGCTGGCATTGGATTTGTAGTTCTCATCAGTACCTGTAAGCAGATCCATTTAGAAAATAGTTTTCATAATTCTCAATTGTTCTGTGAATTGCATTTGGAAATAAGCCCTTACCCTTTCTTTTTCCTGAAGATCAGAACTTTCCCGAAAATTTGCAGACTCATATTTCATTGAAAAGAAATAAAAAAACCAATGTTATGAAAAAAATATTTTCTATTGATCTGTTGGCTTTACTGCTCTCAGCTTGTAGAGTTGTAGTAATGATTTTGTTCCTGTAGTGTATGGAGAGACTGAAAATCAAGTGTAAAAATACCTGGTTTATGTTGATCTTTGATGGTTTATAAATGATGCTGAAGTGCTGCTGGAAGGCAAAGCTGTTACTGTAACTGCTTCTTTTCCTTGGTATCCATCAGTGGCATTTTAGTCAAAGTAAATAGCAATAGCACAGTGAATATTACATACAAATCACCTCAGAGTAGAAATGGAGTGAAATGTCTTTTCAGTGTAGGTGGAGCACTGTCACCCCTTTCAAATCCACGGACAATCACAGTGAATAGAGTTCATCATACAGGTGCTTCTTTCTCCTGCATTTTCCAAACCTGCCAGACTTTACTCTCCTGCAGGTGCTATTACATTTCTAGGAAGTTCAGTACATGCAATACAATGACAATCTTTCCCTGGTCATAATGTGCAGTTTATGCACTACTGGGACAGGCACTAAGATCTTTCTTTAAGAAGCATAGCCAAGGAAGACTGATTTTTCACCACTGAGGCCACCTGAAAGATGGTTTCTGGAAAAGTCCTGCAGTCATTTACATAAGTTACTACCCTCCCTACAAGATCTGCACCATCTCTGTATGTCATTGACCCCCATGACAGCAAGAGGAGCCTGCCATGCTCCAGCTCCTCCAGCTTGAGGTCTCTTGCATGAGCTCAGCACATTGAAAAAGTGGGTTCGCATTAATCAATGTGAATTTCGCTCCTCAAAAGAGGATGCTTCCTTCCCGTGCTGTTTTGATTTTCCTCATAAAACAGCTTGGTCTTTGTCTTACTGAGATCAAGGAAATTAAAAGAGTTGAATGTGAGGAATAACTTTATTCATTAGATATTTCTTAGTCTCAATAGAATTTTGAGGTCTTAAAGATTTTTCCAAACTAAGATCAAATTTGGTACCTGAAATAAGTGGGCCAGTTATATCTGCTCTGCTCTAAATACTACAAAGAGCAGGTAGTTGAACTTGATGATCTTTATGGATCCCTTCCAACCAGAGATACTCTGTGATTCTGTGACTCTGTCTGACATCTTGTGACTGGTTATTAGCTGAACCTCGGGCATAAAACTACTGTGGTGTCAGTGGAATGGAAAGTGGAAGAGTAAGGGAAAACCCAGGAAACTACAGGCCATTAAAGCAAACGTCCACACTAGGTAAGATGATAGAAACCATAATAAAGTGTAACATTAGCAGGCATGTGGGTAAATATGATCTATTGAGGAAGAGTCTCTGTGGCATTTATAGAGTTGTGCATCATAAATCTATCCTTTGAAGGAGTCAATAACCACATAGACAAGGAAGATCCAAGCGATACTTGGGTTTCTATAAGGCCCTTGACAAGGTTTCTCATCAAAGACTTTTAAAGAAACTGAGCTGCAAGAGGATAAAAGGAAAGGTTCTTGTATAGATGAAAGAGTGTTTAAAAGGCACTAGAAAAAAGGGCAGGATTAAGCTGTCAGTTTTGTCAATGGTGGAAAGCCCCACTGGTGTCCCATAGACATTCTCAGTCAGCAAGCACAGTTCAGTATCTTCATAGCTGGTTTAAGAAAGGATGTAAATAGTAAGATGACAAAGTTTGCTCATGATACCAAACTATTTAAAGTTGTAAAATGAAAACTCCTTGTAAAGAATTTAGGAAAACTCCCATGATACTGAACAAGAAAGAACAAATATAAAGTAAAACATATGGAGAAAAACTTATGAAGAAGGGGCTGTGGAGTAGAAATTGCTCATCAGGAATGAAATCTTGGGATTATTACCAAGAACCTCGGAGAAAAAAAACTATTATAACTCTATAAAATATCAACTCAATGTTGACTAGAAACCAAAGATGCATATTAAAAATATTTAGGAATGGAATAGAGAATAAAACATTCCGTGTGGTGTATGCAGTTTCATGAGAATAAAATGCATTTTTGGTATTCCAATCACTAAAATGATACAATAGAATGGGGAAATAAGCAGAGACTGGACAATGGAGGTGATCAAAACTATGAATTGGATTCTGTTGTAGCAACACCTAAAAAGCCTAATGGTAGAAGAGGTTGTGGGACTCAAATGGCTTAAAGAATCATTAGCTACATATATGAAAGAAAGATGCACGGAAGGTTATTGCAGGCAAAGATATTTCCATTGCTGAGCAAGTTCATGAACGATAGACAGGCAGAAACTGAGCTGTATAGAACAAAATGTAATTTACATTCTTGCTGGGTTCTTACATCTTTCACCTGGGCATCCGACCATGCTTGCAAGAACAATATTGGATTAGATGGACCTTTAGTCTGACTTTACAAGAACACTCCTAATGACTTGATGCCTCCAGATGTGAAACTTAGATGGAGTTTAAGCAGGTTTTGGTTTGTTGCCTGAGGTCACTGACGGATCAGGAGCAAAGCTGGGTGTGGAACATTAAAAATCCTTTCTTCATGTCTAAGCCTTGTAATTATTTCATTTTTTAATTAGATTGCAAATCCAGGTTTGTAATCAGCCTTGGAGAGAAGCCAGAGTACATACTTTAGTTTTGTCTAGTGACACAATTTTAGGAAAAAAGATCTTTTCAAAAAAACCTTTTATTTGCAATAAAATAATAAAGACAAAATTTCAAATGTGTCTGACCTGTAATTTTCATAGAACTTGAGACTCTTCTCATATTACAATCCTAGGAGCTCACAGTTTGAGACAATTAGTGGTCATCTATTCTCCCATCCCTCCACTCCAAAGTCAGTCATGTAGGACTATATTTTCTGTAGAAATGAGGCACAGGTACAACAGGACTGTGATGAGGTTATACAGAGATCCCATTGGAAAGAAATAATGACTGAAGGTCCTCTGGAGTAGTGCTGTTGTCCTGGATCGGCACTCTTCCATCTTATAACTCTTTTCTCTCTCTGGAGAGTGCGAAGCCTTCTGTGTCTGCTCCACCTCTGTTATTCTGGGTCTGAGACCCAGCAGCACAGAGTCTCAGATGCCTCAGCTTTGGTGCCTTCTCTTCCCTTCTGAGGAAGAACCATGGAATGATGCCCAGTGTTGTCCTCTGGGAGCTCTCTATGGGACCTGGTGCAGGGACAACAGTCAGGGAAGTAGAGCAATGGGGTAAGGCTAAAGCAAGACTTGCAGTATTGTGCAATGCTTGGGGATGTTGTTCTAACGGGGATGCATTCCCTGAGGATGTCTCAGTCCTCTGGAGCAGCCTTAATTGGGCAGTACAGCTGTGGCTCAAAGTCACCTTGGAATCAGCTCTTGAGCTGCCGGTCCTGTACTGTGACTCTCAGGGAACTTCCCTGGGGAGGGCTTTTTTTCCTCCCACTGATTTTAGTGAGACCTGGTTCGGGTCCTCTTGTGATCTCTTTTACACTGTATTGATTGTTGCTTCACTGCAGCAAGTGATTAAGAGGCAAGGCATAGTGCAATAGCCATTAACTGCCCCAAGCAAAAGTAATTTTTCTCTCCTTCCTTTTTGCAGTAATTGTGAATTTCTTGCTAAATCTGGGAATAAATCTGTCTAGATCAATTCTGTCTCACTGTCATCTGTGACAATATGCTCCTTTTAGGTTGGTCTCATCAGCTCAGGGGATATTGTTTATTGGAGATTTTTAATAAAGAAAGAATAAATGAATGTACATGTTATGGGGGAAATCCATTAAACACGTATGAATCCATAAAGTCTTTTGTGGGGAGACACAAGTCTGCAGTTCTGTAAGCGGTATTCCTTTGCTCCATTAGTATTTTCTCACTAAAAAGATGTACAAAAGATTTATCCATCACTTGTCTACTTTTCAGTTTGTGACTTTGCATTATTCTAGTTGGTTTTAATTCTGCATACAGTGTTGTGGTCTGTGGTTTGATCTCTGGTTGTTCAACTCCTGAATTATTCTGCAGGCTTGATTTGAGTCACTTCTGTATTATACATTTGTAAGAAAGGGAAAAATTAAACCATGGAAGTTTATTTTCAGTTTATTTATTTCTGTTCAAGAGGGTTCATCTACAGGGCTTTACAGCATGTTGCTGTTTAGTTTTATGTTGGTGGGATTAATCCTGTTAATCATTGCCCAGACTTCTTTTTTGAAGTAAAAGCTTTATTGTACTGCTTTTAGATTTGTTATCAAATTACAGATTGAAATTCCCAATTTCAGGTACAAAGGTGACTAGAACTTGTTATGGATGTTTTAAGAAAGTTATTAAATAAATATTTGTTCTGGGAATGGTTGCAGTGTACAGCGACTGAGTGGATTCTCACCACCATTGTAGCATCCAACACCCCAGGTAAATCTCCTTAGGATGACTCTGGAGTTAAAAGAACTACCTTCAGGGAGCAATTCAAAACTCTGGATTTGGGATTTTGCTCTGTGTTGGCCTCTGAGGAACCTCTCCTTTCTGTTCAATAAAACAGTAAACTTGAAGAGGCTCTAAAATCCACATTCAACATACAATTTTCACTTAAAGACAACAAAAAACAAAAGAACAACTAAACTAAAGAGAAGAAAAAGTTTCCTCCACCAAATATCCCACCACTGAAAGGTGATGGGATTTTTTTGAGCCATGAAATCAGTTCCTGGAAAGGGGAACATGTGCTCACCTGTGTGGTAGAATATCCAGCTCCAAGGAAGGATGCTCTTGAGCAAGAAGAGGAGCCACACACACCTCAGTGGCTGTGGAGCTGCACCTTGCAGTTCTGCCTTTTTTAATAAAAAAAAGAGTGATGCTTGTACATGATATCTAACAATGGTACAGGGCACAGAATGATCTTACATAATTTCATTCTTCATCCTGATGCCTTGCAAATAGTGGTTGGCCTGAAGCTTGGAGCAGAGGTTGCTATGTACTCCCAGATTGGTTCTGTGCTGTTTTTTGTCATTTGAGTGTTCTTATTCATGAAAGAATGTGTTGTGGTTTGAGTTTTCTTTAATTTCTGAGGTAGATGGGCATCTACCCATATTCATAGGCCAAAAGCATATGAAGTAGAGAGCCATAGCTTATTTTAGGGCTGGAGAAGATATTGGACCACCTTTCTGAACTCTTCTAGCACAAGCATAGCCCTAGTAAAAAGCTGAAATTCTTTGTCTGCTTTTCCCAGACTGTTCATTGCTCTGTACTTTTCTCGTGTCCTCCTCTGATTTACCCTCCTAAAGATAAGCAATCCCTGTCTTTATCAAATCTGTATTTTGTTATCCTCCTTTGATCCCTACAATTCCAGAGTTCCCTTTTGAAGTGCTGTAACAAACGCTGCATACCCTGTTCCAGGAACAGCTAAACAATTGGTTTATTATGCATTGTGTGTCTTGCAGTACTCTTTATGCTATTCCACAAGCTTGCAATGTCTAGTCAATGTTTTTTTCAATCCTTTTTTTTTCCCTTTCCTATAGCTGCATATTGAACTGAAGTGTTCATCAGGCTGTTTTCAAAGAAAGGGATCTTTATTTCATTGAAATAAACAATTTTGAAATGTTTGAGGTGGATGACTATTTGATATTTTTTCAAGCGATGTGCCTTATTTTGTATGTAGGTCCATTGCTCCCTAGAACTGATGTTGTTCCTGGTGTTTAAATGATATAGTGATGGGAACTTTCAGGGGAGTCAGATGCTGACAGTTCTGCTTGAAGGATAAGGGATACTGTAGGGACTCTGTGCTCTCCCATGGAGTAAAACTGACTTGTTTCACTGGCACAAGATGATGGCTGCACACACATGCATTTTGGGCTGAGTTCTTTTTGCTGCAGCTTCCATGATAGATTACTGTGTGCCGGCTGTC
Organism: Dasyornis broadbenti; assembly: GCA_013397935.1. Lineage (NCBI taxonomy): Eukaryota > Metazoa > Chordata > Aves > Passeriformes > Dasyornithidae > Dasyornis > Dasyornis broadbenti. The sequence continues at coordinate 1,676,795 of VZRN01002382.1, forward strand.
AGTGTGTGGTGCCAAAAATTTCTCATTTCATCAGTGAAACAAGGTATGTTGCTGGGCTACTGGTTCATAACATGGGGAACCATTTGTACTTTAAATAATGCAATGATAAAGTAGCTACTGAGAGAAACATGAGTTGAGTGTGAGTTGAATTGCTGAGAGCATCTGAAAAATGGAAATAATTTTATAGTTAAGATTTAAATGTCACTGGAAAAGTTCATATTCTGACCTGTCTTGAAGTGTTCTGCCTTAAACTGTCTCTGAATATCAAGGAGCTAATAGGAAGAATAAATTTGTTTAAAATAAAAGAACACATATTTGAAAGAGTTACAATGAAAAGTGTGACTTTTGCTGGCTTAAAACCCTACTCAGTATGCGAAGTGTGAAATGTTGTAATGATCAGAGCCACCTCTCATTGCAACAGAAATGATGGTTGCAGTTATGATGGGCCAAGTATCTGAGAGAAAGCCTTTAAGTTGAAGTGCTGTCCTTACACCAACTGATATATTTGTGAAATCAAATCTCAAACAAACTTCCAGGTATAGGAATTCATCATCAGATCTCTTTTGTATTGAGTAGGTGGTTATTCCAATATTGTTCTCTTTAGTTTCAGCACATACTAAGTACCAGCTGCAAGAAACATAAAAAGAAGGTTTGCGTCCTAGGCCATCTGTACTGCATTTTGGTTCCCCATTTATCTCTCCATAGTCTTTGCTAAAGATTAAAAGCAAACATATATCTTGGAATACATCTTGGAGCAGCTAAAATGACAGTAACTTTCAGGAACAACTAAATGAGGATTACTGTGCACCTTTTTTGTTGAGATCCTATTTTGCTCTCCCTTTCTAAATGTGATAAACAGCCCAAAACAAGTACTGCAGGTTATTTATAATCTTACAGTATTATTATAACTTAAGAATTAGAGGACGTCAGAAGTTCTTCTCTGAATCTTGCAGCTTAACCATTCATAAAAGTGGTTTATTTCCGAGGATTTTACATACACCTTTGCATACTGCTGCCATATCCAGTCTCTGAAAATTGATCTGATGGCTAAAAACCTCAGCCCAGCTTTCTTAATGACAGACTGGGAGACAATTTGTACTGGCAAGATAATAAAAAACATCTGTCTCTAGCTTGCACAGCCAGCTAGCACTACTGCTCATGAGGCTGATGTAAAAGAAGTAATTTTTGGGTTATAGGAAGTATCAAAAGCTAGCTTCCCGAAAAGCTGACACTAACATAGCCTTTTCCATGGATTCTGGTTCATTGGAAAGCTGCTGCTTAACTTGCATTACTGCCAGAAGACTGCATCCAAATCCATGTGAATGGGGGAAGGGGGTGATTAGTGAAGGGTTACTCATTCTTCCTTGAATCCTGTAGGTAAAGAAGGTAGATTAAACTGCTGGGTGCCCAAGCTGTCCCATGAGGGAGTTTTCCTGTCATTTATCTGCACATGATGCTGTCCCAGTCTCACTGCTCACACACAGAAGCTGGTAGGGCTGGTAGCCCACTATGTAGGGCTGAGTGCATCTCAGGGAAAACAGTCCCTGTCCCCCTCTCTGTTTTGGTGCTGTGAAATGGCAACTGCAAACAGAGATTTCTTGTCCTCTTAAGTGATCCTGACGGGGCTGATTCAATGAAGGGAAAAAGCTTCAAATCTCTGTAGGTCTGAATCTTTCCCTAATTTTTGGCCTCGATGCTTTTATCTCTCAGCAATTGCTCTACTTGCTTCCTAATTCTGTTCTCCCCAAGGCTCAATGAGGCACAAAGGGAGGCAGTGCAGGGAGCCAACACTGCACTTGAAGTGAATTACATCTCTTTCATATTGTTCTGCTATGTACAATTTGATCTTTCTGATCAGTGATATATCCCCAGGGACTTGCAGTACTATGCTCCACAGCTCACGATGGGAGACGTTGTAGGCTTTAGGAGCCACGGTGTACAGCACTGTCAAGGTTCCTCTGCCTCTGTGCTTATAAAGAAAGCAGATGAAGACATCTGCTTTGACTGCCTGAAGAGAAAAATGGTCACATTCATGGGTGTTGAGATTATTCCAACTGGTTGATTTTGGATCCAGCATAAACTGACATTATAATTTTAATTTTATTTTTGCCTTTAGTTTGACATTTAGTATGAGCAAAAATACACTGGCTGTGGTTAATCATTCCAATTTAAGGAAAGAGGTTGGGGAAACCACATCTAAGAATCATTCACAAGATACAGAACAGGACAGAACGAAATGCTGTTTATCTGGTGTGTGAGAAAAATCTAATTAAACTCATTGCTCAATTAAAGTAAACAAATGCCTCCATAAAAATGTCTTCTGTCAGTATTCTGTAGTGCTTCTCAAGTAATTCTTACAGGACTAATTTGGAATCCAAAGCAGCTTCCCCATGTTAGGTTATGAACTGTTGTTGGCTGGTCCAGGGGTCAGGCTGAGAAGGAGACTGGCTCTACTGCTGGCTTGGCTGTTGCATTGCTATACCATCTGGGAATGTTGATTTTACCTTGTTGCATTTATCCCTTAGTCTATCTTGTGCATTCAAACAGACTCTTCATCAGGGCAAGGACTCGTTTCCTGTTACAGTGCCTGGCACAAGTGTTTGATTGATGTTGGACATCTCAGGCTTTCCAGCCAGACAAAATCCTGCATGATGCTGACATAATTTTGACCCTGACAAAGGCACAGCATTTCAGATGAGAGATTAAGAGAAAGCTGCTATCACAGAAAAATCACGAGGAGTGAAATGCCTGCAGACAGATGCTCAGCAACACAGGGTCAGGACCAGGAATTGTGTGGAATGCAGCTGCTCCTCACTGTGCGACATGGAGCTTGCAGGTACCAGCCAGCATAGCTGGGTGTGAGGAAGGGTGGATTAAGGCTCCCTTGGGGCTTTTTCTTGGTTAATATTTCTGCTGGATACACCAGCCATTATACATTTTTAAGGAGGCAGAATTGGTTATTACAGCTTTTATGGAAAAGGCACAAAGGACAAACTGAAGCAAACCCCCGCAGTCAGTGGGTGTGTTTTATCCCAGACATGCTGCTGGTCTTTAGTGACCATGCAAGGAAAGCTGGCTGAGCAGCTCTCCTCTGACACGTGATATGGAGAGTAAGGTAAAGGGCTTGGGAGAAATCTGAATATTATGTGGACAATCACTCTGGCTCTACAACACCAAAAATAATATTTAAATGTGTAACAGAGTTGATTTAGTACACAATGTGACTCTTTACTGCTGCTGCACAAAGCTAACAAGTAGCCTAGGACTAAAGTGTGAGCCATTGCTAATAACCAAATGACCCAGCTAACAAGCAATATGATCCAGCAACATGTTGAAACTCTCCAGAGAGTTCTGGACTTGGAGTTAATGGAGAACACTTGTTGCTTGTCGCCTTTTCTAGAGCTGCTGAAGTTAAGAAACACTTCAAACAGGAAAGCTAAAAGGAAAGAGGACCTTATTATCTCTACAAGGTGACTATGCTAATTTCTCTTGGGATTTTTAACACAATTTTTAAAAATCAAATGATTATTAGAATCACAGAATCACAGAATAATAGAATGTTAAGGTTTGGAAGGGACATTAAAGGTCATCCAGTTCCAGCTCCTCCTGCCATGGTCAGGGACACCTCCCACTAAAGCAGTTTGCTCAAGGCCTTATCCAACCTGACCTTGAACATTGCCAGGATTGGGGCATTCCCAATCTCCCTGGGCAACCTGTTCCAGTGTCTCACCACTCTCACAGTAAAGAACTTCTTCCTAATATTCATCCTGAATAACACCTCTTTCAGTTTGTACCCATTACTCCTTGTCCTATCACTACAGTTCCTGATGAAGAGCCCTTCTCCAGCTTCCCTGTAGGCTCCTTCAGATACTGAAAAGATGTTATGAGGTCTCCACAAAACCTTCTCTTCTCTGGGCTGAACAGCCTCAGCTTTCTCAGCCTGTCTTTGAAAGGGAGGTGTTCCAGTCCTCTTGTCAATTTTGTGGCCTCCTCTGGACTTAACAGTTCCATGTCCTTCTTATACTGGGAACACCAGAATTGGATGCAGTACTCCAGGTGATGTCTCGTGAGAGCAGAGCAGAAGAGAAGAATCGCTTCCCTCAGCCTTCTGTCCATGATGCTCTTGCTGCAGCCCAGGATTTGTTTGGCTTTTGGGGCTGTGAGCACTCAGTGGCAACTCATGGTGAGATTTTCATCAACCATCACCCCCAAGTCTTTCTCCGCAGGGTTGTCCTCAATCACTTCTCTGCCCAGCCTGTAAATGTGCCTGGGATTGCCATGATCCAGGTGTAGGACCTTGCACTTCATTTTGTTGAACTTCACGAGGTTTGCACTGGTTCATCTCTCAAGCCTGTCAAGGTCCCTCTGGATGGACCTTGGATGACATCTCTTCTCTCCAGCACATTCCACTGCCCCACACAGCTTGATGCCATCAGTAAGCCTGCTGAGAGTGAATTCAATTCCACTGTCCATGTCGCTGACAAAGATATTCTATTTCCATTTTTTCAGTTACCTGACTGCCAGGATTTTTCTCATGGCAACTTTGTCTGCCATCTCCCTCAGGGCTCTCCATCAGATCCCATGGACTTGTGCACATTCAGATTCCTGAATCTCGAACCTGATCCTCTCCTGCAGTGGGCTTAGGGTCTTCATTCTCCCAGTCCCTGCATTTGCCTTTCCCATGGCTAGGGCATTTGAAGACTGAGGCACAGAAGTCACTGAGAACCCCAGCCTTCTCTTTGTCCAGTGTAGCCAGATCTCCTGTTTCCATCTGGAGAGGACTCACATTATCCTAGTTTTCCTTTTGTTTGCGACACATCTATGGAGGACAGACTCAATTCTAACTGGGCCTTTTTCCCCCTAACCTTATCTCTGACTTCCTGTACAATTTCCCTGTATTCCTCCCATGTCACCTGACTTTGTTTCCATCTTCTGAAAGATTCTTTTATTTGCTCTGAGACTGTTCAGCAGCTCCTTATCCATCCATGGAGGCCTCCTGGCATTTTTGTCAGATTTCTTCCTTGTTGGGATGCATCATGCTTCAGATAGGAGAAGGTGATTCTTGAATATCAGTCAGCATTCCTGGGTCCCTGTGCCCTCCAGGGCTCTATACTATGGCACTCAACTGAATATGTCCTTGTAGAAGTCAAAGTCTGCTCTCCTGAGGTCCAGGGCAATGAGTTTGCTGCTTTATCACAGTCTTGAGGACCTCAAACTCCACCATCTCATGGTCACTGCTGCCAAGGCTGCCTTGGAGCACTGCATTCCCCATCAGCTTCTCCCTTTTGGTGGGCACAAGGTCCCACATGGCACCTTCCCTTGTTGGCTCCTCAATCACTTGTATAAGGAAGTTGTCATTGGCACATTCGAGGAACCTTGGAGATTTCTCATGCCCTGCTGTGTTGTCCCTCCAACAGATATCCTGATGGTTGGAAATCCCCAGTGAGGACCAGGGTTTGCAAGTGTGAGGCTGCTTCTATCTGCCTATAGAGGACTTCATCCATAACATGCTCCTGATTGGGTGGCTTGTAGCAGACCCCCACTATGACGTCTCCTGTCCCTGCCCTCCCTTTAATCTTGACCCACAAGCTCTTGGTTGGCTGTTTGTCCTCCCTCAGACAGAGTTCCATACTCTCCAGATGGTTATTGACATAGAGGGCTACACCCTCTCCTCATCTCCCCACCTGTCTTTCCTAAAAGGCCTAAACTCTTCCATTCCAATGCTCCAGTCATTGGAGCCATGCCACCTTATCTTTGTTATCCCAGTGATATCATACCCACTCAGGCATGTGCATGTCTCTAGCTCCTCTTGTTTGTCCCCCTTGCTGTGTGTGTTTCTGTGCAGGCATCTGAGCTGGGCCCCAGATAAAGCCAGCTCGTTAGCTGGAATACCTGGAATGCCTTTGCACTGGTCTGGGCATCCATTACAGGTGTTGGCATCTCAGTGGCAGGACTGAGATGGATAGGTGCCCCCTTCCCTTGAGAAATCTAGTTTAAATTTAACTTTTTTACATTGTTCTGGCAAGGAGCAGGAGCTCTAAGATGGATATCATGTTGCAAAACATACATTTTCTTTTGTTTGCCACTTTCTCACCATCCACTAGTCTCTGCAATTGCACTCCCGAGCCTGAAAATGAACTGAATATGGGAGGCACTGGAATCTTTATGGTCCCACGGCCTGCTATCCATACAGGTCCTTATCTCTTGCAGTTGGTCTAATAAAAGATACTGCCTCAGCTTACAGCCCAAGTGTTTGTCACTGACACCCAGTCACCAAACCATCAGAACGTTAATTTTTATAATGCCTAAGTGAGATAGGAAAAAGTGTTTTGTCCGTGTTGAAGGAAAGAAAGTGTCACGTTGCCACTACTACACCTCAGCTCCTGCCTTGAGTTGCCAGGAGAAATCACAACACCCAAGGTGGGTGCATTGCACTATTCCTGCCGATTGTGGCTACTGCTGCCTAACCCAGGTGATGTGACTGCTTCTTTCCTTCCCTGGTACATAACAGGTGGCTTGAGATACTTGAACATCATAGATTCAGGATGCTTAATTTTAGGCCCTTCTTGTTCATGACCTGAACATGGCCCTAAATAACTGACTGAGGTCATACAGGAAATAAGTCTTGTTTTCCAGCTTCCTGGACAGATTTCCTGAAAATTACATAACTTCTGTTTTTCACTGCTGTTGAAATAATAGTTATGGGGTGTCAGAAAGGAAGAGTTGTGATTACTGCTTCGTTTTCCCTTTCCACCTTGTTCTTGGTCTTTTCTTTTTCAGTGCTCGATTAACTATTTAACCAAACTGCAAACAAGAGAAAAGCCAGGTCTGAGATTCAAGTGTGGAGAGGATTATTTTCTTAGGGCTGCAGATTATCAAAGGCAAATAATGAAAAAGCAGAACAATCTATGTTTATCTCTAAAAATATTCTATCAAAAAAAGATGTTTACTTGGCATTTTGATCTAAAAGCCAAAAATATTGAAAATGTTTGTCACTGGAAAAACATAAAAGCTTGAAAGGTTAAAAACAATCAAATAGCAGTACTCAGACAGTCTCAAGGTACCCAAATGCTGTTTCATCATTCCATGCATCTTGTTTGTGCAGCTCCACACAGAGGAAATCACTGGCTTGGCACTCACTGGTTTAAAAATCCTTTTTTGTCAAGATGAGGTTTACTGCAGGAAGAGCAAAGCACAAAGTCTTAATGGCTGTAAATCTGATCTAAATGGCAAAAACCCTTTTACTGAGTGCTTGAGTAACCCTACTTACATCTGGAAAAATGTAGACTATTAACTTGAAACTTTTAATTTCAACCTACAAGTCATAAACCAGCAAGGGTTCCGTGTCAGTCCCAAAGGTCCAGCTGAAGAAGAGGACCTAGATATTGAATTGCTTAATACTACTCTTGTTGAAATACAAATTCAGTTTGGCTTTATCACAGAAGCAATATTTATTTTGACTCTTCCTTTCTTTTTTCTAGAAAACTTATACACAGACCAAGAATTGTTGTGTTTCTGTAGGTGAATTTTGGGATGTGAGTAACGTTTTCAGTGTAATTTTGGGTTAACAGCCTCTTGAATTCTTGAAATAGTTTCAGTTCATCCACTTCATGTAAGTAACAGCTTCTAACTCTTTCTTTCCTGGGACTTTCCTTGCTGAGTGTTCAAGGGAATCATGGTAATGACCAACTACTGAGCCCTTTGCCCTGTCCTCCTTGGATTATTTTCACCCTCACTATTCATTGGAGTCTTCAGGGCTCTTTACTGCATTCTGGGGGCATGCTGACTTATTTATTTTCCCTCTGAAGGCAATCCTTTGCCTACCAGAGCCCCTGAGCTGCCTGGTATTGTACCAGTGAAGCTGCAGAAAGGACACTCATGTTGTACTTCCCAGAAGAGCAGCTCATTGGTTTACAGAATCCCAGAATCACAGAGTGGGCAAGGTTGGAAGGGACAGGTGGTGGGGTCATCTGGTCCAACCTCTCAGCTCAAGCAGGATCTTCCTAGAGCACATGGCACAGGATTGTGTCCAGGTTGCTCTTGCCAGGTTGTTCAGTGAGGGAGATCCCACAACCTCTTCTCTAACCTGTTTCTTCTCTAGGAATCAAGCTTGGTCTCATATTTCCACAGACGGTTCTGAGGACAAGAAGGAGACATCAAGAGTAGGAAAGCTGAAGCTGGTATGAGCTGATTCCTCGCATTTCTCAGCTCACCTGGATGCAGCAGAGAACATGCTGTGAGGAGAAGGAAATGTCTTATCTCAGTCTCTGGACTTGCAGGCTCCCTCAGTGCCCTCTAAGGGTTGACATGACAAAGTTCCAATGTAGTTGTTGGGGGGTCCAAACACAGCCACAGCCTTTCTGTCAGGGTTTTGTGACAGTATGTTGAAAAGGGTTGTGAATTCAACTGATGCCTAAAGATGGGACATTAAAGCCCAACAGCTGTAGTCGAGCTCAGATAAGGAAGAGCATTTAATTCATTTGGATGAAGCTTCAGGGATGTTATGTAATAATCTGGATACAAATTGCTCCTAAGCTGCACAGATACCTCTGCACAAATGCAAGCCTCAAAATATGTGTCTGGATTGTAGTTGGAGGGCTGGCTGGGGCTCAGCAGAGGCAGATTCAGTGTCCAGACCTGCTGAGGAAACATTTTGGGTGAGTGGTTCAAGCCCAGATACTCATAAAGATTAGGATTCTTGATGGTCACTGTGCTAATACTTGGGAGCCCAGAATTTAAGAGACTTTGAGCTCTTGGGCCTTGTTTTGGTCTGCCTCAGCATGCCAGCAGTTATATTTTGAGGAATCAATACTTGTATTTTGCTTCCACACTGGGGAGAAGTGAGGGAAGTGAGAACTAAAGCTGACCAGTGCAAAGTTCCATCATGGTGTCTTAGCAATGGTGGGGTCCATGCCACCTGTGAGACTGATGAAACTCTGTGATGGCAGGTGTAAACCAGTGGGCTGAAATGAATGTTGTTGGCATGACACCCTGCAAGAGAACTGTGTTGATTTCTGCCCTGCTCTTATTTTTCCATATTTAAGTTACTTTCTAAATGGACTTGATGATAATGCTCTCACAGAGACAAGGCTCCACCTCAGCAGGTGTTTTGCATGTATAAAGGCTCTCCTGTCACCAGCCTTCAGACAGATTCTGACAGGCAAAAATAACCCGTAAGTATGAAATAGTGTGGTTTTTTCCAATGCAGTTGTAATTCCTGCTTGAGGTTTGCTAGGCTGGAGCAGGGATCTTTCCCTCTGTTTCTGTGCAGTTTTGAGCACAGAGGTGATTGGGATGGGGCCTCTCAGCAATTCTGGGCTAAAAAGAATAGCCAGGTTGGAGTGAAAAAGCAGGTTAATGAGCTGAGTTTAAAGTCTATATCAAGCCGTTTCAACGCTTTCTCTCCTTAAGTAACTCAGCCTAAGAAGTTTGAATAGAATTCATCCTGTTTGCTCAACAAAGCAAAGGTTTGCATGAATTGGTCTGTGGAACCAAATAAAGGATATGATGGGTCATCTAACATGGATGTGTTACCAAGGTTAAGTTGGCCTACACCACTGACCAAAACTGATTCCGTAAAGAAAAAAGACAGATCATTGTCGTAACAGACTCCCTTCTGAAGGGAACAGAGTGCCCAGTATGCAAACGGGACCCACTTCTTAGGGAAGTCTGCTGCCTCCCTGGAACCTGGGTTAAAGAGATGAAGAGAAGCAGCAATAGTCCTGCCCTGGAACAGCTTTCAGATTATAGCCATTACTGTTCTTTTAAGTAGGCAATGAAATTGCAACAAGAAATCTGAGGTCAGTCAAGACAGACTTCATTGCCTTGAGATGACAGATTAAGGGATCAGAAACACAAGGGGTGTTCTCCTCTATCCTTCCAATTGCAGTGAATGATGAGGGAAGGAAGAGGAGGACCCAGCAGATCAATACTTGCCTCTGAGCCTGGTGTCACTGGCAAAATTTGCAGTTTTTTGATTGTGAGTTGGTTTAGACAACACCAGGCCTGCTGGCAACAGAAGGGGTACACCTGCCTCAAAGAATTTTTGCACAGGAGATAGCAGGACTGGTCAAAAGTGCATTAAACTAGATTTGAAGTGGAAAAGGGATAAAACCAGGCTCATTAGAGATAAGCATGGGGACACTATGTCAATATTTGAGGGACAGTGTACTAGCAAGGTCCTTCAGCCTGCTGTCTCAGTGGAGGTAGGGATGGAGACCCATGCAGCAGCATAGAAAAATGGTTTATTGATATATTAAAAACCACAGAAGCACCTGAGAACAGTCATGTGGGAATTAGGACTTCTCCACCCCAAGAGGTGGTAGGATCAACATCCCACTTGAAGTACGTCTACACCAATGCACATAGCATGGGCAACAAACAGGAGGAGCTGGAAGCTGTTGCATAGCAGGAAAACTGACATAGCTGCCACCACAGAAACAAAGAATCTTAGAACCATAGCATATCCTGACTTGGAAGGCGCCCAAAAGGATCATCGAGTCCAATGCCAGCCCCTGCACACAGGAAACCTCAAGAATCACATCATGTGCCTGAGATCATTGTCCACACACTTCAACTCTGATTAGGGCTGTGACCACATCCCTGGGGTACCATAACCAACCTCAAACTCCCCTGACACAGCATCAGGCCATTCCCTTGGGTGCTATCTCTGGTCACCCGAGAGATGAGATCAGGTAAGTAAGCTTCAGACCATGATGAGATTTCCCATCTTCCCTTCTCTTGGCCGAACGAGCTGAGGGACCTCAGCCTGCTGGGATGACTCACACAACTGGAGTGCTGCAGGGATTGGCTATAAACTATTCATAAGGGACAGGCAAGGAAAGAGATGCAGTGGGATAGCCCAGTTTGTTTGGGGTGTTTTGACTCTGAGCTTAACAGCGGTGATGAAAAGGTGGAGTGTTCATGGGTAAGAATCAGAGAAACACGCAGATGTCCTGGTGGGAGTCTGTTATAGACCACCCAACCAGGATGAAGAGGCAGAAAAGATATTATATAAGTAGGTTGGAGAAGTCTCACAATCACTGGCCCTTGCTCTTATGGTGGCCTTCAATTTCCTAAGTGTCTTCTGGAAATACAACACAGTGTAGGAAACAGTCCAGGCGGTTGTCAGAAGCTGCTCTCCATTTACCAGCAGTCATAGCTAAGCAGGGAGGTCCCAGAAGGCTGGGTTTTGGCCAGTGTGACATCCATCTACAAGAATGGCAGGATGAAAGATCTGGAAAACTATGGGCCCATCAGCCCAACTTTGGTGCCAGCAAAGGTTATAGAACCTTGCGTGCCATCACACAACACATGCAGGACAAGCAGGAGATCAGCCCAGCCACCATGGGTTCATGAAGGCAGGTCCTGCTTGATCAACGTGTTCTGCTTCTATGACAAGGTGACCTGCATATTGCATGGGGGAAAGGCTGCAGGTGTTGTCTACCTGGAGTTTAGTAAAGCTTTTGACTCTCTTCCATGGCATTCTCCCAGAGAAACTGGCTGTTCAAGGCTTGGACAGGTGCACTGTTCCCTGGCTGGGTGGTCAGTTCCAGAGTGGAGGTGAGTGGTGCTACATCCAGCTGATGGCCAGCCACAAGTGATGCTCCACAGGGCTCAATATTAGGGCCAGTATTTTCTGCCCAGCAGAAAAGAACTTGTGAGTCCTGATTGGCAACCAGCTGAACATGAGCCAGAGTGTGCCCAGGTAGCCACGAGGGCCTGGCTTGTATCAGAAAAAGTGTGGCCAGCAGGACCAGGGCAGTGACTGTCCCCCTATACTCAACAGTGGTGAGGCCACACCTTGAGTGCTGTATCCAGTTTTGAGTCCCTTATTACAAGAAAGATTTTAAAGTGCTGGAGTGTGTCCAGAGAAGGGCAACAGAGCTGGTGAAGGCTCTGAGACACAAGCCTTATGAGGCGTGGCTGTTGTGTAGCCTGAAGAAAAGGAGGCTCAGGGGACCCTTATCACTCTGTAAACTCCCTGAAAGAAGGATGTAGGCAGGTGGGTGCTGGTCTCTTCTCCCAGGCAATCAATGGCAGGACAAGAGCAAATGGCCTCAAGTTGAACCAGGGAAGGTTTAGATTGGATATTAGCAAAAAATTTCTTCACCAAAAGCATTATCAAGCATTGGAACCAGCTACCCAGGGAAGTGGCTGAGTCACTATCTCTGGAGTGATTTAAAAAATGTGTAGATGTCGCACTTGGGGATATGGTTTAGTGATTACTTGGGAGTGCTGGATTAAAGGTTGGATTCAATGATCTCAAAAGATCTTTTCCAACCTAAACAGTTCTATGATTCTATGATTGTTAGACCCAGTCAATTACAGTAGCACTGAGAGTCACTTAAATGCCCTAAGAAAAATGTCTGTTTTATTTCAGAGCATGTTTGATTCCAAATCATGCATTCAGCCTCAGAGTACCATTTCTGAAAATGCAAAACTGTGGGTACAAAAGAAATTGGCAGGTATCGGAGCATTGCATGAGCCAATAATTAAAGGAAAAAGCATATGCAGATTAAGAAAAAGCACTGCTGAAGTACCAGGCATTTTTTGGCAGGCTGTCAGGGATCATTCAGCATGTTTTTTGTGTATTTATTATCCCCTTACACACACAGTTGAACTTATGCAGCACAGAGGGTGTTGTTGAAAATCATTGAATGCTGCTGTAAAAGAGGGAGTGGAGATCAGTGTCTGTGTGCCACTTCAAATCTCTGAGGGGAGGCAGCTGGCCTGGGTGGAAGCTTTTTATATATTTTTTGACCTACAGCCTACTTTTTTTGGTACATATAAATATGACTATGTATCAAACCGTACCAAAACAGTTTCCTTGTCTTTTCTGTTTTTTTGCCAGACTTTCCCTTTTTAGACAATGAATTAATTTATGTTATCTCTCAGTGTCCTGAACTAGGGGGAACAAGTAAGGAGGCACTGATTTTTTTTGCAGTCATATGGTGCTTTCAGCTTCTGGCTAAACATAGATGGTACAAGAAAAACTTGTTAATAATAAAGATGTTAAGTAGGTACCAATGGACTGGGCTGATTGCTAAGAACAGATCTTGCAGGCATAAAACAATTTAAAGCCTGAAGCACTTGGGCCAGAGCACTAATTATTACACATTTTAGGTCTATTGTCTTGGCCCTAGGAAATGTATTATTTTTAGTGATTTTCATTACTTGTTGGATTTAAAAATAGACTGAGTTATGGCCGGTCGTTGTTCTGCTGGGATGAATTATAGTTTGTTGAGGCAACTGCTTATTTTGTCTTGTCCCATGGCATTATGTGAAGCCAGACAATAAAAAAAGGAAATATGAGTGGCATTAACCTTTTGAAGAAGAAGGAAAAAGGAACCTTAATGAAATAGAGCAATCAGGCAATTATATTGCAGCTCTTAGTTATCATATAAAAAAGGAAACTGTGTCCTATATCATTTAACCCTTTACCTCCTGCTGTGGAGGTTAGGGAGATGCAATAGACTCACAGATGAGTTTTCTGCAAGTAACTGATTAAGAAGTGCTAATTAAGAGGGTTAGAAAGAGATATCTTATTTAGGGATACACACAAAAGAGTAGAGTCAAGTTGCTGAGTGTCTTAATTCCTGCAGTTCTGTCTGATAATGCAGTCCTGAGTTATAAAAACGGACTTTTTCGCAAATTTCCCTCCCCCTGCCCTGTTCTTTCTTTCTGTTTCTAAAGGAAGGTAAGGGACTTGTTATTGGGGGCACTGCTGTTCTCTGTTCATAGTTACTTGATTTTGACTTTTTCGTTCTGACTGGGTGGTATTTTAAAGACTCAAGTGTTTTTCAAGTATGTTAAGAATACAAGCTCAGGAATAGGTCTCACAGGCTTTAAAAAAAAAATCCTCCCACTTCTTTTGCTGAGGGCATGATCAGATGAACTGCTCTGAAAAGTGCTGAGCCAAATGAAGCTATCTCCCTGCTGGGCCTTCCCACCCTGCTCTTTGAGAAAGCTGTCTCCAATTTGGTTTTCCAAGTTTAACCATTTGTTTGATTACTTCTCACCCAATTCAGTAAGAAACCTGAGTTAAAAAACAAACCCACCCCCCTTTGACCTTTTCATTTTTTTTTAAATGACGGGGTGGTTTTTAAGATTATTTCTCTTAACTGAGAAAATTTTACAAATCTGTGTTACTGAGTGAAGCTTGCAAAGTCCCAGGAATTAATTTTTGCCTACGGCAAAAGATAATCCTGATGAATAGGGACACCTACAAACTAGGTTACTCTCTTTTTGTCTATTGTTAAAACACCACCCCAAACCTTAAACTGTTTTGCAATGTGAGAATCAGAAAACTGTAAGTCAGAGGTTCTTACCTGTTTATGACTTAGTAAAACATCCCATAGTGTTTGACAGCAATTAAATTGATACCCACTAAGGAAACTGCAAGTCTACAGTGTTTCACTGAGGCAAAAATCATTATCTTCTCTGTGTCTCAGTCCTCCCATACTCAGACTAGATGTAATTTCTATTGAGCAGAATGGATCCAGGTTGACTTACAGCCATTGTGGCCTGGCTTGTGAGGCAAAACTAATCTCCAGGATGTTGCTCTCCATAGTAAGTGCCACAGCTGTGGACTGAACACTGCAACCGGGCTTTATGTGCTAAAGCACTTCCTTTTGCAAAAGCTTCTCTTAATTTTAGCAGTTCAACTATTTGGTGCCCGTGTGGGGAGAATGGCTCTTGGTAGAGAGGCAAAGGCATCAGCTCTTATGAGGATGCTGAGAGAAAAGAGACAAGGTTTTCACTCCCAGCCTCAACTCTGATAAATCTCCTGCATAAACTGAACGGAAAGGAGATTTTTTGGCTAAGGAATGGAAATTGAGCATGAATTCGAGGTGATAATCAGTGAGTTCGTGTTCAATGAAGGAGAGTGCCTTGATTTAAGTTGTTGGCCTGACATTTATTTTTAATAAGCAATCTTGCTTCAATTGTCAGCTTTTCTGTTTGGCCTTGGGCCTCAGTTTCATGCCAGAAAAACAAGATGGTGATTATTCCCTTTGCCTTGTAAACTGTTTGAGGCAAGACCTGACTCTCCTGTTAACACAGTGCTTGGCAGGAGAGGTTGCTGATCTACACTGGGGCCTTTCGGAATTCCTATGGTTCAACTGGAAGTATGTAATTATGTTTTTAAATGATTTAAAATTATTTTTTAAAGGTGGATACCAGAATAAGGCCCCCTAAATCCCTGTTTAGATATCTTTGACAGATAGAAGTCTTTTGGTTTCCTGAACAGACGAGTGCTCATCTGCAGCTACTACCACAAGGCTTCTCTTGACTCACCTGAGGTGAATGGAGAACCAGTTTCATTTTTGAGACTCTGCCTACAGCAAGCTCTTCGCATTGGAGAAGATTAGGCATCCATCCAAGACCTGTGTCTGTGTGTGGATGCATGTTTCATGTGTGCTCCTTCTGGATTTGTTCCAGTGCAAAGGTTTTCACAGAAAAATTAAAATGCAAATGTAGATGCAAATTGTGATGGGCTAAAATGGCAAACTCACCTGCAGAAGGATCATAATATGTGTCATCTTTGGCATTTCTCTTCCTCTCTCCTCACTGTTTTTGTTTCACCAGGCTATAATTTCCCCATACAATGAGGTTCTCAAAATCTTGTCAAAACACAAGTAGCAGTCCAGTTTCACAGTGTTGATTCCTCTCTCAGACAAAAATTTCCTCTCTGGAGCACAATCCAGCAGGCAAACATTTGCATCTGCAGCCCTCTGTAAGGAGGGAGGAATTTCTTGGCAGCAGGCAGTAGTACCCCTCATACCTGGCTCTCACCAGGGAAAGGATCCTCTCTGTTCCCAACCACTTCAATAGACGAGTGATAGTGTTTGAAAAATTACTTATTCTACCCAGTTTAACTTTGATAGTTTACTATATAAATTAATACTTGTTGCGTGGTTAAATTATATAATTTTTGCAGTACTGAAAGAGCTGCTGTGTGTACCAGCACACACACACATGGAAAAGAAGTGCCTGTCTGATTTCAGACAGTCTGGAGCACAGAAAGAGAAATCAGTGAACCTGTCTGATTTTTCATTCACAAGTTGTGGCAAAGAGTTGAGATTTGGATCCATGTATTCCTTTAGCTCTTAATTCACATGCCCCACTCTTATCTTCTCTCTCCCTGCTCAGACTGTGTCACTGCAGCTTTTGAGATTGCTGTGAACCACAGTGGTGTTTGCTGTGGTTGCTGATGAGCTTGGCTGTATCACAAAGGGGTAGCTACACTCTGGGTTAGTGGTCCCAAAATGAAATTTCTTCCAAGACTTCCTCCATCTTATCCTCTTCCCTTCCTTTGCAATTATTTCTCTGGACATCCTCCAATCCTTGAAGAAAGTGATAAAAATTGAATAAGCTTGGGATCTGGTTGTGGAACTAATAGCAGACATTTGCTGTTATTGTGTTATTTGCTCTGCTTGTGTGTCATCCTTTCCCCTGCCTGTTTCAAGTTTCCCAATTTCCATGCTGTTTCCTTGACTGTAATTAGGAGGTCTTCTGCAAATAGGCCTGGATCTCTGCATAAATGTTGCTGGCTCTTCAGTGACCCTGGGAGACAATAAGAGTATTGGGAGACTCCTTGTACTTTGAGGACAGACCTCACCAGATATGACTCAGCAGAAAAGCAAATTCGATTCTTCATTCCCTGATAGGAATCATCAATATGTGCTTTTGTGACACATCTTGGTTATCAGGCCTGTAGGCTCCCTCATAATAGGTAGATAGGCAGTCATTTGTGATCTAGGAACACTAATCTCATAAATCTCTGTTTTCACAGCAATCTGAGATCCTGCCTGGATCTGCAGCACCCAGGCAAGCAAAATGCCTGTGGTTAAAAAATGGGTTTGTCTAAACTGTTTGTGTTTGAACGCTTTCAGAAGTTAAATACTATGGAACATCTTTTTTTCTTCTGTATCCCCTTGGTAATAGTGCTAGTTTTACTAATTGGAAGGGTTTTTTTTTTTTTTTTTTAATTTGACCAGAGGTTTTCTCATGGGAGTTTGCATTACAGTATTGGAATGGGGAAACCAGAGATGAGATGACTGAGTGTAAAAAGGATCTTTCTGCACTTTAGACATCTTTCAGGTATCTGAAAAACAACACTTTAAAATGTCTTAGATGATTTCTTTTGTAGAACATGTTAAGAATTTAAAAATCTGAACCTGTTTTTGCTACTGATTATTTGCTTGAGGATCTTAGAGCATTTCCTTTGTCAAACCTTCCACCTGAGGCTTATAAAAGTGAATATAATTGCTCGTTCCTGGTGCTACATCAGTCTCAAAGCTACCTCAGTATTTGGCAAAAGAACACTTGGATCTTCAGTTGTTAGAGCGGGATGAATCAAGATGAGACACTATTATCTTTAAAATCAAAAGGAGGCAGCCAACTCCCGGAGCTTCGTGAGGATGGCAGCTTTCTGTCTGTTTTCTGAAAACAGGAAAGAAAGAAAGAAACCTAACCTTTTATTAATAGTTTGGTTATACACAAAGGGACACAGACAAATATTTCAGCATCTACTCTACACAAATACATGAAACACGCTGCACTAATTACACCAGTCAGACGCTGGTTGAAGGACAGTTAATTGGTTTTCAGAATATCTCAATCAACACAGACAGCAAGACGCACATCCAAGGATTTGAAGAGTCAGCAGTAATAGATGTCTGTGAATTCTCTGTTGCAAAGTAAACCTTTATTTTCACTACAGCGTGTTTTATAGTGCAATAAAAAAGAAGGAAGTCAATAGCTATATCTAATATAACTGTAGCTGAAAAGATACTTTACTGATTCAATATTGCTTGAAGGGCAGAGTAATATAGGTATTTGACCTTAACCAAGGGCTCACATGCTGGTGTTGGGTTCAGGCTGAATTGTTGATGAAAGAAACTGAGCCCAGTTCATACCAAGAACATGTTAAAATGAGTTAGTTTTCATGCTATTTTTTACAAAAACATGTAAGTTGACTACTAGGTCTTCTCTGCTTTTAATCCTGCTTAGGGCTACCTACTACCAAGTACTTAATACACATATACTTTTATTTTTGAATCAGAAAATTTGTGGCTTTTTGGTAAAATTCAGCCTTATGTGTACTTGGTCTTTCAGTTTTGTTCTTTTCTTATTGTCTTAGTTAGTTTTTTTTTTTGGTGGTTTTTTTTTTTTCCCTAATGATAAAAATACTTTATCATCTGGTGAAATTATTGAAGACAGGACACAACAGAAAAGGCAAAAAGGGGAAAAAATGACTGCACATGATGTTGTGACTGGCTCTTTTCTCCTCAGTTCTGAAGCAGGGAAGTTCCATAAACACATTGAAATTGATATTAGAAATGCTGGGAATACTTGTGGCACATAAATACATGCATTTTACAGGACTGATACCTGATCCATGAGCTCGTCTAGCATCATTTTTGAGTTCATCAGTGCCTTTACCATGACAAATCAGAATTACATTTCTGCTACTGTAGCTATGTTTTGGGGAGAAAGAATAAAGTTTTGCAGGTTTGCAGGTGTAACTGTGTAGATTTTCAGGTGTGACTGCATCCTCTCTTGAAGCAGTCTCTAGTATTTCCAGACAAGTGTAAGCTTGCTCTGACTGTACTGTTAGCAAAGTGGAAGCCCTGTAGGTCTCCTCATCATGTTTCTGAAACTGAGCTGAGCCATCTGAGAGTCTGCACACACTGACTCTGAACTGAGTTATTGCGTCCAAGAGTCAGCTTGTACCTTGGCAGAGTAAGCTTATATCTGCCTCTATAAGGCTGTAGAGCTATCCGTTGAATGTTTTCCTCAAGTCTGCTACAACTTTTTAAAGCTGTCCATGATGCTCCCTCTGATTTCAAGTGATAAAGTTAGACCAGTGCTAAACCCCAAACTAAATGGTCTCTCCATGTTCAAGAGTGAAGCAATTCCAGATCTGCGAGTGCAGTCTGGGACTTTGTGTTCCTGGTTTGAGCTCACCTTAAAGACAGCTGATGACTGGGTTTTACAAACCTGCTCAAGATCTTAGGCAGTGCTTAAAGGAATAATTTCAACAAGTGGATAAAACTTAGGTAAAGAGAATTCTTAGCATGAATCCGACCTGTGAAAAAGACTACCAAAGAGGTAGGAAGTAGTGACATCTTGGCAAAATATCCTGAGTATTTGCTACAAAGTTCAGTTTGTTCGGAGATTTGGGGTCTCACTTTGTTTTATTTTTCTGGCCATTCTTTCCATTCAGTTTGATGAATTCTTCAGATTAATATATATTATCCTGAGGCTGCTCAGCTAAGCACTTTTCACATTCTCTATGAGTCAAAACTTTTTTAAAGAGTAGTATCTTGGAAAAGAAATCCTTTAAAATTTGGGCAAATAATTTAAATTTTTTAATGATTCTGAGGGTAAAACATTGTTTTGAAGAATCCAACTGTTGCCATTGATTGATAAAAGTGACTATAAAGATTATGCATGTGGTTCAGTGACCTTATTGATTTTCTGATTCAAAGCTTCGGGTTTAGGGTCAACAACAAACTTAGCAAAGCATTAGGAAGAGGTATCTGATGTTTCTGATGTCTTTTAGCTCTTCTATTGCCTTCCAGAATCTGCAGAAATGGTGATAAAGCAAGATGATTTTCCTGAGGAACTTTCTGCTACATGGATAAGTTTACTTTTGAGAGAAAGCAGCATAAATGTCTTATTTCCTCCAGAGAGTGATTATTTAGGAGTAAAATTAGGAAATAACTAATCAAGATGCAAGTCTTTTTTAAAATGGTGTTGACTGGACTTCTAGAGAAGAGAGCTCAGGATTTAACATTGTTTGAGATAAATTGAGGTATTTCACCCCTTTTGGGCAACACTGTCGTGATTTCTGCACGTGCATGTGGATGTTGCTGTATATCAGATCTGCCTTTGAGAGTGGGCTCAGTGCTGGAAAGTGGTGTGAACCTTAATCTGGTGAAATGCAGGCTGAGAAGGTAAATGGTATCCTGAACAAACAACTGCAGCAGCACAAGTGCTGGGTTTTCAAAGAGTGTGGTTGAAATCATAGGCTATGAGCATGGAGTATTGCTTTTTTTGAGAGTCTGTGATATGAGGGTGGATGGTGAAGATGTTTTTTTGAATTGAGGAGAGACTCATCACCCCCTTTAGAAAAGCAAAAGGTTCTTGGCCATCAACCACCTTGAACCAAAGATCAAAGATCCTTCCTCAGCTCTGTTGTGCCTCTGTGTGTGTGACTGCGGTATGTTTGCTCCTTGATAGTGTCTCCTCAGGCTCTGTCTCCATGGGTTTGCAGCCTGAAATACTGGTTCCTTGCTGCTCTTCCTCAGAAAGCTGTAAAGCCAGAAATGCAAGTGGCAATTATATTGTAAGCTTATGTGTTTAAAATTAATAAAGTACAACAAGATCTATTATTTATCCAGTTGGCCAAATTATTCCATGGTATAATTATTTGGTGATTGCATTTCATGTGATGGTTCCCTACCGAAAGGACTAATAATCAGCCCTAAATGTTAGAAGGCTGCTACAAAGTTGGGCATTAGCAGAGATTTGGAGACTGGAACTAGATATCTTCAAGGTCCTCTTCAATTCAAATCATTCTATGATTTTACGATTATTTCAGTAGAAAGATAAGCCAGCCTTTAGAAATGTGCTTTGCTGACTTTTGTCTGTGCTGTAGTGTGACCCCATAAAGGTGCAGAAAGAAGTAAGGTGTCTGCAAACTCTGTGATATTGTGGGCTGTATGTGACCCACAGGTGAGAGATTTCCTGTCATTTACAGGCCCAAGGCTACAGAAGTGCATGGTTGTCACACACGTCATCTGCTGGATCACTCTTAACACTTCATTCCTTATTACTTGAAGTCATTAATACTGTGTTTATTCTCTGGAAATCGTAGATGGACTATCTCTGGGAAGTGCAATCTGTTTCACAGCGCAGGCCCCAAACTTGAGGAGGCCTCAGTTGTGGAAAAGCTGTCAGGTTTGTCTGCCCAGAGGAAGCCACAAGGTCATCATAGGACACCCTGTTAGCAGTGGGGTCTCCCTGAATATATTGGGATGGAGGATCAAACGCTATGCTGCCTGGGAGGGCTCTTGATGGGAAAAGGAGAACAATATCTGTTCATTTTATACGCCTCAAGTTGAGGGTCCTATGTTTTCATTGTATTTTGAATATAAATCTCTCAGTATTCAAGCTAATAGGAGTTAGTTTTAGAGTTAAAGAAGCTTCTTGCTTCCAGGCGCTTGTGTAGAGAGCTGTGAATTACCAAAGATTCAGGTCTCAGTTTAATCCACTCTTTTCAATTTCTATCATCTTCTGAAAACATCCTGATGGCAAAGAATGTTCAGGAGTATTTAGGTGACTTAAAAACTGAATTTACCAAGGGAACTTTAATCTCCCTGGTAATTTTGCACTGAACAGAAAGTTAAAAAAACACCCCAAAACGAAACCAACAACAAAACCCCCACACTTTTGAAATTTCCAGAGAATTAAAAAAAAAAAAAAAAAAATCCCAATCAGCAAAGTACTGCATAAAAATATTTTCAATGACTTTTGGTCAAAATATCTGGAGACTAAATTTCAAGCTGACCAGGAAGATGCTCTTCTCGAAGTAATTCCTTTCTATATGAGACAGCACTAATCCTCTTGTCCTGTGTGAAGACAAAAAGTCCTGTAAAAGACTGTGGCATGGGAAAGGTACAGAAATAACCAGTTTATTCTGAGAACAAGCAAGCTAGGATTATGCATTGCAGAATTACAGTACATAAGAAAGGCGTTTTTGCAAGCCTGTGAAGTGCATGGCATGTGTTATGTCCCAGTAGTCTCAAAATGAAAATGAAATGTTATCAAAAGATCTTGCCCTGGGCCGTAGGCTGTATCTTTTTGGACCTTGGGACACATAAGCCAGCTTGCTATTATTGCTTTCTTTATACAGGAAAAAACACAAGAAGCAGAGTAAGGGTTTCCCTTTGTCTTTCATGTCTCAGGAGCATAAAGGCAAAGCCATGTGGGACATCAAAGAATTTGCAAAGTCTGGTCATTCTGTAAATGTGAGTATCCTTCACAGGTATAAGCAAAAATATTTTTTTTTTCCCTAAGTAACCATGCATACTATTGATCCTTTTCTTATTTACCAGATTTCATTGGTGAAATCAAGGTTGGTTAAAATTCAGAAGGTGAACAGACATTTAACAAATATCAGAAGATTTTGTAAAATTACATCAGGCCTACACACAGCAGATCAGTACTTGTGGTCTATCTTTTATAAATGCAATTTATAAACACATGAATTGTTTACCGAACAGCTGGGGATATGTTAAGTGTTTGCAGTGCTGAGAGAGCATGAAGTGAATGGTGTTGGAGGTATCTGGAGAGCACATGGGAAGCTTTAACTTTGGTGCAGCTTCTCTGACTATACCTTAAAGTCAGGATGGGTTCCTAATGAGAACAGTTTTGCAAAAAGAGTAGAAGAAAGGGGCATAATTTCCTGTAGGTCTGGACAAACATGTACGGTGTCATACAGTGAAGAGCAATGAATGTAGATACTTTCTGCAGCATGAGGAGCGTCCTGGGAAAGTGGAGGTCTTGGAAAGACTTATGGGTCATATAAGATCATCCACTGACATGAACTATAGCCACTTTACCAGAAATGCTAATATAGAACTGTAAATATGAATATCAATGTTTTGGTGTGAAGTGGAGAACATCATTTGTTTCTGTACTTGAATGGTCTTCTCATCATTCACAGCAATGCTGTGTCCACGGCTGTATTTCAGAAGTGATTGATAAATTAATGAATATTCAGAGAAGAGAACAGAGAAACTTTGTGGAACCATGAAACATGACTTATTGAGAAAGTTTTAAGGAGTTCAGTCTGATTAACTTATTGAGGGCTCTAAGGGTGATTTTGCTGGTCTATGGGTACCTGCTTGGAGAGCAGGAGCATGATTACAGAGAGTTCTTCAGTTTGACAAATAAAGATACAGCATATTGAATGTCTGGCAGTTGAAGCAAGGTGTTATCGGACTACAGATATGGCAATTGAAACCAAGATAGCACTAAGTGACTCCTTGATGTAGAAGTGCAAAATTTCAGGTCAATATTGGGAGATGTTAAAAAGATTTGTGCTGTAGTATGTGGTCTCAGGCTGTCTTTGATATGTGAACCCCTAAGGATTTCTGAAGGGGAATCATAGAATCATAAAACACTTTGGGCTGGAAGGGACCTTAAAGATCATCTAGTTTCAACTCCGTTGCCATGGACAGGGACACCTTCCGCTAAACCACTTTCTCAAGGTCCCATCTAACCAGGCCTTGTACATTTACAGAGATGGGGCATGATACACCCTTGTGTAGTGTATTTAAAAGCCTTTTCTAATGACAAGTTATGTACTTTTTATGAACATAATTCTCTAAGATCTCAGGACCACGGTTTGAAAAACTACCATTCAGTCCTAAATCAGGGGCTTGAAGCAGGAATAAGCCAAGCAAGTCCTATGGTATGTGGTGAACAATGGTCAGGCTAAGTGATAAACATGGGTTTCCTCTAACGTTGTGATCTAGGAATGTTAGTCCAAAATGTAGCTTCCTCCAAAGAACACTGATGCATTAGCCCTTACTCAGCTACTGCTCCCTACCCTGCAAACCCTGATGTGCAGAAGATGACTAATGGCTTTAACCATATTGCTTACAAATTTTACAGCACTGGCGCCTGAAGCCAAATCCCTTTCTGCACTTCTCTGGTTCAGTGGTTTTCATTGTCTCTGTTTTCTCTGTTGTGATCACACATGAAAAAGAGGCAGAAAGCTGCCAAGACAGGCTTTTTATTAATTTACAATATCCTGGATCCTGAAAGCTGAGTGGGCAAAGGATTGCAATATTAACAGATCTGCTCTGCACAGGCACTTGTTCTCAGCCCCATGCTATCCTCTTCTGGCAAAAGCATGAAAAGAATTGGGCAGCCAGCCCAGAAGAAAACAATTTGAGGCTTCTTTCTTTCTCTCTTTCTCTCTTTCTTTCTTTCTTTCTTTCTTTCTTTCTTTCTTTCTTTCTTTCTTTCTTTCTTTCTTTCTTTCTTTCTTTCTTTCTTTCTTTCTTTCTTTCTTTCTTTCTTTCTTTCTTTCTTTCTTTCTTTCTTTCTTTCTTTCTTTCTTTCTTTCTTTCT
>VZRN01002382.1:1701945-1785493 GCA_013397935.1 Dasyornis broadbenti
CCTTCCTTCCGCGCCTTCCTTCCTGCCTTCCTTCCGCGCCTTCCTTCCACACCTTCCGTGCCTTCCTTCCGCAACTTCCTTCCGCGCCTTCCTTCCGTGCTTTCCTTCCGCACCTTCCCTCCCTCCCTCCCTCCCTCTACATTTCTAGCAGGATCAGTCCCTGAGCTGTTTCTCTGTAAGAATACACAAGTATTTGCCTACTCAACTTGGTACAAGATAGAAGGAAATTTTAGGACAGAACTGGGCATTTGGGGAACTTAATGACAAAACCAACCAAAACAAAACCAAATACAACTATGTGTCTCCATTTAAACTTTTGCTTATCATTGTCCTTATAAGTTTTTTCTGCTTGACTTTATTCCCTGGATGTTAGGAAATGTCTTGCTGATAGCTCTACTATTTTATTTTTTGTGTGTGTAGAAGACGACACAATCAGATATAATTTTAAAGATGCAAAATATTTAAAGTAGCTAATTATTTCCTTTCGTCTTGGGTTTGCCAGCTTTCACATTCAGCTACTTAACTGTGACTCCCCAGTCAGTTAAACTCATTTTGATGGATTGGATTGACACTGATATCCATTTACCTCCATTTTTATTCCAGCTTCCTTTTAGCAAACAATTATGGAACAGCAATAGCTTCCCACTGGGCAGACAAATTCTTTCTGTCTTCCTTTAACACAGCTGTGCATTTTTCCAAGTGATGAATGCAGTAGAACCAAATCATATGAATCTACGATCTGTTCCAGCTGCTATTGGAGAGAAATGATTAAAACAACAGAAACACAGTGGAAAGAAAACTCCCTGCTTTTTTTCCTCCAAGCCAGCAAACATGTTATCATTGAGCATAAGCAGCAAAATGCATTTTTAAACTCAAGAAGCAAATGTGCATATAAGCAATAAGAGGCTAAGCAAATAATAAAGCAGAATGACATGACACCATATCACAATCCTCGACGAGTAAGTAGCACAGTTCAACCTCAAAAGCTACTGAGTAAGACGAAAATGTCTCTTTAACAGTATTAGGGGACAATTTATTATGTGTATCCTTCGAGTGCTGCACAATGTCACTGCAGGCCCATTGCATTTGCATTATTTCCAGACAACGGCAGCAGCAGAAAAGGACACTGATTTATTTCAGAGCAGGCACAGGTGATTTTTATGTCTGTTGGGACTCAGCCAGATATGGCTTAACCCATTCAAGTCTTTTCTGCTTATACGAAGAGGTGTCTTTTTGCCACATCCTTATCTTCCAGCTCAGATTTCATTTAAGTCACTCAAGGAAAAGATGGGGGATTTTGAAATCCTTTGCTCTTTCAGTTACTAAAGCTTTGTTCAATTCAGAGAGAATGAGGGATCAGCAATAGCTTAATCTGTTTAAAATAATTCTAATGATCATTTTCACTGCCCAGCTTTTAACATACTGTGTGACTTCCACACCTTATAGTAGCCAAAATCAAATCATCTCCTGATAATATTATTCCCTATCGCATGTAGCTGATTTGCCAGGATCAAAAAATAACATACAAGAAAAAAAAGTCACTGTCTGGCTGTCATAATCCAGCCAAAGGTGCAAGCTTTGTTTCTACTCAATTGAAGAGCCCAAGGACTGCCTGCATCCCACTTTTCCAGCATTATACAAGAGGAAAATCTGGCACCTTGCTGGAAATGCCACCTTACAAAGAGATGAAGGACTGGGGTTGGGACCAAGGGCCATTGCTAATGGCAATTAGTGAGAAAACAGAGATATTAATCCAAGCAAGTATAGCTGGCTTCTTATAGTCCATCAATTTTATTTCTTCTGTTAAGCACCAGTATTTTTCCCCCCTTCTGAACAACTGCCTGGCGTTTTGTGGGCATATGGATGTAATTCTGCTGATGGCTGAAAGAGATGCAGAAAGCCAAAATGTGAATTCATGTCCTGAACAAAGTGACTCCTGCATAACTGGAGTGATGTACACTGTGCTTGGCAGTACAGCTGAGAAAGGAAATTTTTTTTTTTTTTTTTCCCAGGCGTGATCTACAGGATTTATTTCATCCCAAACAGGAGTGTAACTGAGTATGCTGAAATTTTCTCAGGGGAATTTTGCAAAAGTTTCCTTTTAGGTCCATTGAAATACTTCCAGTGCAGCTTGGTTGTCCCCCAAACGAGGCATTATGAATCTCATTGAAAGCATCAGAACAGAACAAAGAAAAACTTCCCACACGATAAAAATTCTTTAAAAAGGACAGTCTTTGGAACAGATAAGTTGGTACTTTACTAAAAGAATGTTCTGGTAAATTAGCCCGGTTTTGTAAAGTTTTCATTTTCACTGCACTCAAAGCATCTGCTGGAGCACTGCCCTGCAGGACTTAGCTCTGATCTGCCCTCCTCTTCTCTCTGGTCCCTCTGGCCCTGTGTCTACTGCAGGGAAAAGAGATTGGTCAATACACAAATAAGTGAGCATAGTTTAGTGTGTGCAATATACATAAATATAGGCTTTTCAAAAATTTTAAATGTCACTCTGTGTGTTTTGATGTCTCTGATGACTCAAAGGGACTTGTAGACGTGGAGAACATGCCCTTGTTCTAGCAAAAGCCATTATACGAGGTAGCTGAAACAAATCACTTTTGTGCTTGTGGACTTGCTGGGGAGTGATTCTTGCACTCTGTCTTCAGGATGAATTGCTGCCTTTATCTTCTTACAGGAGGGAAACAGAGCTCGGTGGCTGTTGCACACCGGAGCAGCAGTGTATTCTAAGCCCAGCTGTATCACTGGGCAGTCTTGGCAGGTTTCTGGGGCCCATCCCTACCCTCAGAAACATTGTTTGTTCCTTTTTAAAGCATTTTGAGAGCTTTTAATAACATACACTACTGGCAAGGCAGGGGGTGGTATTACAGCTCCATGATTTCGGTAGCACTGAATGGACTCGTGGGGAGCCTGGGTGTTGATGTCAGGCACTGTTAACTGCCAGGAAATCTTGATCCCAGATTTAAGAAGCTTACAATAAGAAATAGGAAAAGTCACAGCAACAACAACAACAACAACCAACAACAACAACAACAACAACAGAAAAGCAATAACTAAAAAAGGCAAAGTAGAGGAGGAAATGATCCCTGGGACTCATACAGACCCATAAGTTAACAATTTGCACAAACTCTGCTGAGTTTAGTTTGGCTTCTTCCTAGTCCAACAGTCTGTCAGGTCTCTTGGCTATAAATCAGATATTCTGAATAGGAATTACCTGGTGTTATGGTGAATTATAGTAGATATCTACTGTCTGCAGTGATGTTTCAAATGGGCAGCTGAAGCCTAAGTAATAGTAATAAAAAAGTCATTGTGTTTTGACGAAAATATAGCAGTGCTGCTTCAGCTTTCTAAAGAAAATAGTCTCATTATTGAGCACAATATACCCAGGTGATGAATCCGGTGGAGTGAGGAAAATACAGCTTTTTAAAAATTAAGATACTATTTCTTTTTCCCTTTCTTCCTTCATTGACAGATAAAATACCCTTTAAATACCAGAAGAGCTGAATGCTGCCTTTGTTCACCACATAGTTCAGACATAGCTGAGCTGAGCATTGAATTCTGTGTAATAAAGAGATTTAGTAGCAGTTTGTATTTTTTCCTCACTTCAAGTATAATTGATGAAGAAAACAAGTGAAAATATAACACAAATTCTTACAATAAATAGATTCAAATTAGCATATGACTTAAACTACTTAAACACATCCCAAAGAAAACCTATGTAAAATAAATATGTCTAGTGCTTCCTAAATCACTTAAATCAGTTTTTAAACAAAAATATACATTTTAAGGGTGATGGATAAGGAATGACCATTCATGACTGCTGTGCCTGACACTCATTACAGAGGTACTGAAGTACAGAGATATTAACAAACAGCATCATCAGAGGTCCCCTAGAGAAACAGCTGTTCCTGATGACAGTAGGGCAGCCATCCAGCTGCTCTTCACAGTCTTTCCCAGCCTACGTGCCTGATCCATGGGAAGGGAGGATGACTCTCCACCAGCTACACAAGATGGATTGTTTTACCTTTTAGCTGCCAGCAGAAGTAACTCCAGGTCAGCATGTGCATCAGGATAAACAGGGTTGTGAGTCCCATGAAGCAGACACAGATCCCTTTGGTTTGAGGCATTCAGGCTTCTCAAAGGGTCTTCACAAGCCTGGCAAGCACCATCTCTAATGTTGGTCTAGTCTGATTTTTTCTCTTCCTCTCTTGTACCTCCAAAACTTGCTCTGCTGTACTTGAGCTTAAGCCTTGCAGAAATAGCTGCCAATAAGAGAGTTATCTGGGAACCATGATGCGCTCATCTCCTGACAGAGCACCTCCTTCTGTACATTGTCCTTAATACTACATTGATTTTGATATTGAGAGTGATATTGGGTCCATCTGGCAGGACATACCCAGCTCCTGATCCATGAGGAGGACAGGCAGGGCTCTAGGAACTGGCTTCAAATTGGCCCAGCACATCAGACACTTAAGTAATAACAGACAGACAGATTTAGAAACAATGACACAATAATGCTTTAACTGACATCACCAAACACAATTGTGCCCTTAGTGACGTGTTTTTATGTAACTAAAGCAAATACAGAAGTAGAAGGGGATAGAAAGGAATAAAGCATGAGTGCCATATTTAAAATCAGATGATAGTACCTTTACAAGGCTGCAAAATAAATAGATTCCTTTGTGTATCACACCTTTCCACCACATTAATTCCTTTGTAAACCTCTTCTGCATCACACTTTTACTGCCCTCACCATGCACAACCTGGCTGTAACCTAGTCACAGAAGCCAAATTCTTCTTCCAAATAACAAAGCAGAAGTTTGGTTGCACAACTGCTTTTTGTAATAAAGGAAGAACATCATACACATAATTAACTGTAACTCACGCCTCCAGGCCAGAGCTGAAATGGGGGAAGTGATGCTATCAAGAAGCACCTTAATCCATTTTCTAGGAGCCATTAGGACATCCTTTTCAGAAACAGGTGATTGATGTGGGGCACAGCAAAACATCCCAGCAGGCCCTGATTTGATGGGGTTGGAGGTGACTGCAGTTTTCTGCACCCATGGCCTGTTCATAAGCACTCCTTGCTCTGATGAGCACTTGGTTGGTTCAGTGGGAGCTGCTGCCAGGGGATTCAGGGATTCTGCTGGCTGAGGGTGACATTCACCCCACAGCCTCTGCTGGCTCTGCTGTGGGGTAACAGCTCTGACATGTGGGGTCATGAGCAGATGGGGCTTTCATACCTTGAAGAGCTCCAGCCTTTTCCAAAGCTGAGATTTCTGCCCCTTCCAAAAACATGTGAAAGCCAAAACTTCATAGATTTTCAGGTGTGAGTCCAAAAAGGTAATAGCTGTTTTTTCCCTTCTCACTCCAAGGATGCCACTTATATATTTTTAAGATGTCCAAACTAATAGTTAAAGCACTGCTGTTAAGAGTACATTAAATCTTCAACCCAGTTGTTTATTTTCAAAGGTATATTCAGGTGACACATGTTGAATTTAATTTTATTACTGGGTTGAACCAAGGTATTTAATGTTCAGAGAATTATAATGATTACCTAGAAGCAATCACCAGAGGTATGTTCTCTTGAATAATACAGAGAGACTAAACATAGAACTAATCTTACAAATCTGCTTTTAAGAAAGAAACTAAATCTGGAGTTAAAAAAAAAAATAAATTCTGAATTTGCAAGTTTTCTAAAATTACTTTATTGTTACTGTTACACATCAGGTGACTCAAACAG
Source organism: Dasyornis broadbenti (assembly GCA_013397935.1). Taxonomy (NCBI): domain Eukaryota; kingdom Metazoa; phylum Chordata; class Aves; order Passeriformes; family Dasyornithidae; genus Dasyornis; species Dasyornis broadbenti. The sequence goes on from VZRN01002382.1 coordinate 1,707,698, forward strand.
TCCCTGATCTCATGCAAAATCGTTCCTGCCCCTACCTCAGAGGACACATGACCAAAATGGGCAATTAAAAGTCAGGGGAGGGTCCTGTAGGCATCAGTCTGTGTCATGTCTGTTCAGTTCCCTTCTGCTCACAGCTTGGCTCCCCTCTTGGCACTGCAGCACTCTCAGCGGCCTCAGCTGGGTCAGGAATGTGCTCAGCTGCTGTAGGAAGGAATCACAGACTTTCCTGGCTAAGAAAGACAGAGCAAATAAAGTCCTTTCCACCACTGGTGACAAGACGTTCACCTGCTGCATGTACTTTGTTGGGGTAGCAAAGTGAGCTGGCATGTGGAAACGCAAACCCACCTCTTTATAACCTGAGAATTGAAAATGTGCACAGTGTCAAGGGAGGAGCAGCAGTAGGAACCAGCCCTTGCACATCTGATAAGTAGTGGCAACCTGTTTGACCTAATTTGTATTTGCCATCTAAATAGAAATGGTTAATTTTTTGGGAGGGAAGATTGTTAATACAAATGTGTGTAAGCCTGTGTTTGTAAACACATACAAATACATAGATCTAGTAACATCTGATTCAAGGAAACAACTTTTTGTTTCTTTTGAATACTGCTGTTCGTAGATGTTATTCTTTGTGGATACTGCTAGATGGTTTTCTACTGGATGCCAAAACTCAATACCAAATCAGAGTGAAAAATGAAGCAGAAAAAACCACAGTGGAATTCTACCCATATATATTTAGTTTAGGCAATAAAGTTCTGAAAAACTGATGAAATTGAGCAGCACTAACAGGTCTGTTAGTTTTGTTGTATGTCTTTGATATGAAATGATCCGGGTAAAAATGTTGTTGCAAATGAACACTGGACCTTAAAGCAAATGAGGAACTGTGAAGAGAGTTTTGATGCATAGGCTCAAGGCTTTTGGGTACTGCTGAACATTTTAGGCATAGAGAGACTACTCCGTTTTCTGCACTATTAAAATTCAAACAATGAGAAAGAAGGACTGACTACATGCTATATTTGTGATTTTACTCTTCTGTTTTCTCCCTCACAGTTTACTGGACTTAAGAATGCATGGTGAATACCATTGGGCACACAAGATGCTAGTTCTAAAAATATGCCCTAACTTTGCCCCGTCCAATCTCCTGCTTTCTGGACTGCTTTTCCCAGAGCCATGCAATGATCTCAGCTAAACAACCAAGTAAGCAATGACTCCCTCTGACATCCCAGGATCCCAATAAGCTAAACTTTGTCATCCCAGATGTCATCTCCAAGGCAGTCTGGAAAGGCTGTGTATAGCAGAGGAAAATTCTTCAGTGGATAAGAGTGGGTGGGAGAGTAGATGATGAATTACCCAATTTGCTGGTCAGCAGGGTTGTTTTGTTTTTTTTCTCCTGATATAGGCACAGGACAGAGATCTGTGTTCCTCACTTGTGCATTTTTTCCCATAGTTTTGAGCTCATGTGGCTCTTCAAAAGTTCTGTACACATAGACTGAGAAGCAATTGTTCACATCTGGGATCACATGCAGGATTTTCTTTTTCTCCGGCTATCAAGAAGTTGGGGGAAAACCCCATTATTTGGGAAGTGCCAAACTGTTCCCCAACTTCCCTCAATTTTTCTGACTTGCAGAAGATAACAAACTAAGAAAATGCGATTTTTTAAATAACATTTTTGGGTGACATTTTCAAAATTCATTTATTTCTCTTGAATTGCAATGATTTCTCATTAAGAAATGTTCTTACATTTTATTAGAAAACCTGCTTGCTACCAGAATAAATTTGGATTGGAAGATGGCTTGAAAAAAGTATGACTTCTCTTACGGCTTCAGAAGTGCTAGTGAACAAAAAAAAATTTTGCACAGTAGTAATGATCAGTCTGAAATGCTTTATTCTCAAGGAAGATGTGGAAAACCCCTGCACTAGGCCAATGTGAAATAATCTGCACTCTCAGCCCATGCTACAAAAATGAAGACGCAAAGAATTTCTCTGTTCTTAAAGAAGATATTAGCTTTATCCCCAAACCAGGGCATTTAATAGTCTTTCCAAAATTTGCAACTCCTCAATCTTATGTAATTCCAATTATTATTGTTAGTCATATAAATGTCCAATCAAGTGGGGCCTTTGCATTTTAGGTCTCAAGGAAGACCTTCAAACTTGGATCCCACGGTTTGATTGCCCATGGTATGAAAAGAGGTAGTTCCCTGGGTGGTTTTGCGTATCCTACCTTTTAATTTAGTTGAGTGCCCTTTGTTCTTTTCCTTTCTCATGCACGTGTTCATTTCAATTTCTTTTCACATGAAAGGTTTTCCATGCCCTTCTTTTGTCACCTCCCTTTCCTGAAAATATATTTGTCTTCACCAGTATTTGCAAATTAGCAGTCAAAGGCATTTTTATTCTCATGGCTATCTTTGTTTTGACTGTTTATTTCCAAGAGAGATATTTTCTTCCAAGATTATCCTCCTGTGCCTAAATCTTTAGGCAAAACAGAGCCTTTGTAGCAACTGTTGAATGTTTCCTTTATGCCCATGACTGTTATGGCTACTTCTGGCAGGGCTTATTTTGGCATCTTTATACTTTGAGTGAGAGACTAACTCAGGGAAACCTGCCTTTTTCTCAGCTGGGTAAACATACCTCTCACGAGACTTAGCAAAAGCACAATGCAGAGCTGCGGTTTGTTCTAATTCCTACAAATAAAAGAGTGTAGCTCTTTCAGTGCAGGTTTAATTTCTTTAGTTGGAAACAGAGTTTTGTCACTGTTTGTGATAATATCAGTATTATTATTGATTCAAGCATCCTTAATTTACACTGGGAAGTGCTTAAATGCTGTGGTGAAAAGGTGCACAGAAAATGTGCAGACAGATAGCTTCCATAGGCAGCTGGTTTCTGAAGAAAGAATTGGCCGCTTTTGGAGCTGTTTGCTTGTATGAAAGATAACATTATCATGATATTTTCTCAGCTGTGTTTGAGCAAAAGGAAACCACTGGCCTTTGGCTTATGGACATTAATTTCCTCTATTAGCCCATCTCCTGATTCTTCCTGGTGATGAATGGTGTCACCAGTTGTTTTAAATTTAGCTCAACTCAAAGCAACGGGGCAGAAATTTTTATGTGTTTCCTTTCATTCTTTAGCCTGGAACTGCTTCCTTGTGTTTGTATATTTCTGTTAACCATAGATACCACTCTAATACTTGCTTATTTTACAGACTATTCACACTGGAGGACTAGTTTTTGGGAAAAATTCCCTCTCAGACAAAAAGAGCAATGGGCCAGCACATCACCTGAGGTGCTGTCTCACTGGTCATGCAGTTGGTCACCTTTTGGTGTTAATTCCTATAACCCCCTGGCTTGTCTACCTTGATGCCCTAGAAGCTCCCTTTTAGCCTTTACCTGAACAGTTCTGTCATTATATTTAACTTACAGTTGACAATTTCTGGCAAATGCAGATTTTAAAGCCAGAAGGGGCCTTTATATCATTTAATCAGATTGTGCAATCTGCTCTTTGGCAAGGACTTTGATGTGAATTCTGCAAAACTTTTGAACTCCATGGAAAACAATCACATTGAAACCTCCCTCCCATGATTTTGAACTGAACAAAAAAGTGGGCGAAGCTTAGACTCTGTGCTAAAAGACTAAGCAAGAGGTTCTCAGAAGCTGGGGGTGAGAACACTTCAGTTTTGTAAGGATACTGTGATAAATTGGTTTAAAGTACAAGGGCCTTGCACCTCCCTCTTGGATAAATTGACAGCCACTCAAAACAAAAATCTAGTATTGGTGTGTAATAAGTTTCAACGTTTCAAAACTGTTTCAATATCATGGTTGAATTGATGGAAGTGTTTTAAATTCTGAAAAAGGAACTGAATATGTAAGAAGAAATCCCTGTTTGGCTAAATGTGATCCCTGATGTCCTGTCATGATTTGCCTAAGGATTTTTCCATAAAAAAGCCACACAAAACCTAGAAATTTCAACCTCAGAACTACTTTGGTTTTGTTATGAATTCCAGTAGAAATTTGCACCAGCTTAGTCTTGTCTTCTGTAAGCAGTAGTAAGAAGAGGAGGCAGAGAGTTTATTTGGTTAATACTGCAATTTTGTGCAAACATGTCCCAGTTGTCACTTAGACATTAGAGAGCTGAACACAGCTGTTCTCAAGTAGCCATATACTGGACATTCTCAAAGAATCATCTGTGTAAATAATGCTAACTTCAGCCTCTGTTTCCACACCTTAACCTTCTCTGGTGAACACTTCATATACCATCCCATCTGCTATCTCTAGGTGAATTCTTTTGGTTTTGCTGGATATCTCAAAAGCAGGGAGTGGAAGTGGTTTATATGTTTGATAAGGAGAAAGCAACCTTGATTTACAGATTTCAAAATAATAAAGAAGTCTGACAACCTGAATAGGTACAAGGCCAACACTGGAAAGTTTTATGAATGACTGCTTGTAGCTATGGAAGTTATATAGGTATATAAGTTATAATCCCCAATTTTAGAAAAGGAAATAAGTAAGACACAGGGAATTACAGACCAGTCAGTCTCACCTAAATGCTTATAAAAGGTCATGGAACAGATCCTCATGGAAACTATGGTAAAGCACATGGAAAATAAAGAGGTGATTGGTGACAGCCAAATTGTGCCTGACAAATTTGGTAGCCTTCTATGACAGGTTTACAGCAGTGGTGGATGAGGGAACAGACATCATCTACCTGGACTTGTGCAAAACATTTGATGCTGTCCTGCACAACATACTTGTCTCTAAACTGGAGAGACATGGATTTGACAGATGGCCCACTCGGTGGATAAGTAACGGTCTGGATGGTTGCAGTTAGAGTGGAGTCTTGTGATCAGTGGCTCAATGCCCAAATGGACACCAGTGATGAGTAGTGCTCCTCTGGGGTCACTACTGGGACTGGTGTTGTTTTACAGCTCTATTGGTGACATGGACATTGGAATCAAGTGCACCCTCAACAAGTTTGCTGATGGCACTGAGCTGTGTGGGGCAGTGGGCGCACTGGGTGAAACGGATCCCATCCAGAGGGACCTGGATAGGCTTGAGTGGTGGGACCTGTGAAGCTCACAAAGTTCAGTAAGGCCAAGTGCAAGGTTTTGCCCCCTGGTCAGGGCAATCCCAAGCACAGATACAGGCTGGGTGGAGAATGGATCAAGATCAGCTCTGAGGAGAGGGACTTTGGAGTGTTGGTTGATGAGAAAGAGGGGAACAAAAATGATCAGGGAACTGAAGCACTTCTCCTGTGAAGACAAACAGCTGGGGCTGTTTAGCCTGGAGAAGAGCAGGCTCTGAGGAGACCTTAGAGCACTTGAAGTACCTAAAGGGGGTCTATGAGAGAGCCAGAGAGTGACTTGTTTTACAAGGGCATGGAATGACATCTAGATCCCTCTGAAATCTCAGCAGCTTGCACAAATCAGAAGTCAAAATCAGAGATCAAATTGAGGCAAGTTGTCCTGCTCTGTGTTCAAGGATGCAGGGACTGGGTGCTGATGGCCAGTACAGGAACCCTGAGCCACAAAAGCCACAACATTTTTTGCACCTGCACATAGTCCTGGGGTGACATTCAATTTTTATACTGCAATATTTTTTTACAACTGTTGTTTAAACAATAGATGTTTCCTTGATGATGGTAATCAGAAAGGAGATGTCACCATGAATACATCCCAGAAGAAAAGAGCGAGTTGAGTGAAACCAAAGTGTGTTCAGTCTTGGCTATATTCAGACTGATAAAACTTTTGTCTCCAGATGTTAGATCAGATTATTATAGACAGACAAGCCATATTGTCTAGAATAAATCCTCCAGTAATAGATGCATTAAAAATGCAACAGATAGATTAGATGGATTTATCCATCTCTTTCAGACAGTAGGGAAAAGTAGATATGAGTATCTGAGGAACTGTTGAGGCAAGAGGGCATGGGGATAATGAACTGCCCTGAACACTGGGCAGCACTGATGGAGAACATCAGTGAGGAAGACTCTTGCCAGACTGAGTCTGGACCTGGATTGGTCCTGAGTTTCTATTGGACAAGTCATCGAAGGCAGGCAAATATTCTGTTTTAACACTTTTGGTTGCAAATTCTATTTGAGGCTGCCTTGTTTGCTCAGGGACTAGTTCTTACAGGTTTGGTGTTCAGGAGCTCCTCTGAGTTGTGACTCTAATTCATTGAAAGTCAGAGGTTAGAGGAGGCATGATAAAAATGGATGAAGTAGGCATAACTGAGTAAAATCCTTTATTTCTAAATTACTTCCCAAACTCCAATGGCAGCAGTCCTAGGCATCCCTTCATCTCTCTCTCTGCTCTGCATCCCACAGGACACAATATCCTCCAGTGTCAAAGCAGATGTTTTTAGTAAACAAGATGTGGCAATACAGACTTCTTATCCTCACCTCTACATCAGCCTAGAGCTAAACATCCCCCTCCAAACCTTCCAGAGAGTCATCTCTGCTGTGCCTGTTTGCAGCTGGTCTGCCTTGATCAGGAGGGTCTCAAATACAGAAAGGAGTCTGGCACTGGAATTTGTCAGCTCTGTTCATGATTTCTGTTTTCCTCTTCTTTTTTTCTGTAACATCTTTCCCTACTGCTTGCCAGAAAAGATGCGTTTTGGGGTTCGTTGCTGTTGTTCACATTAAGCCGTGCATGGTTCAGAGGAAGGACTGTGCCTTTTTTTTTTTTTTTTTACTTGTTTATGTACAACATACACAGCAGTATTTATAGGTGTAGACAACTATAAGGTAATAATAAAATTGATGGTAAAAATAACATATTTATGGTTTTATGTCTCATTTTTCAATCCACCCTAAAATACTCCTCTTCTGGGAAAAATAATGAAAAGTCTGGAGGGGATGTGATTTCTCTGTTAAAGTCATGTTACCTCCACTGATTAGTCACTCAGGAGTTTGTGCTGGTACTCTTGTCTAACACTGTTGTTTTCCTCTGAAGGTTTTTTTGTGGGCTCAGACTATGCAGTTAAATTTCTGTTTTAACAAGCTGCTGCACCTTTGCCCAAGGCTGTGATTGAATAAGTGGGCAGTCACTGTGGTTCAGCTGATACTTGGGAACATATTGTGCTCTGTTGATCTGATTTTAAATTTGCATCTTGGGGGGTTTATTTAACTCAAATACTAATTTTTGTGGTGCCAAACAATCAAAAGCTCCAAATTTCACTCAAGAGAAGAAAAATCCAAATCTGTGGAAATTCCAGCACAAACAGAATTGATAGTGCAAGGCAGAAGGTAGCAATGGTTTTAAGAGCTGTGAAAGTTTTATTGTAACTGTTGGCAAACCATGTCTGAATGTCAAGCTTGTAGAGAATTAGGAGATAAGAAATATTATTGGAATTTTGTGCTGTGTGGCAAGCATTTCACAGCAGTTCTGTGCCATCCTGGCTCTATCTACTAAAGACAGTTTCAATAATTTTCTTGGTGCACCAAAATGCTTGTGAGGGGACCAGAGCATGGAAGAATTTCTAAAGCATCTTTGGTGCTGGTCATTGCTGCCCAGATGTCTCTGGTCTGATCTGGTCTGTCTGTTTTAATACTCTCCACAAGCATTTTCCCTGGCTGAATGGCAAGTCATGATCCTCTTGATCCCTGTGAGAAGGGTCCCATGTCTGATGGCACAGCTGCACTGATGAAAGATTCCGATCCAAATGCCCATGTTGCATCTTAAAGAATTCCAGCTGCTGAAAATAGATGAAATATTTATCAGAGATTATGTGTTTTTCTTCCAGCAGTGACACCTTTGAAATTACTACTGTTTTACCTAAAAAGACCATAATCATTGTTCTAACCTTTGTATCCCCTTACTATTGTAAGTGATGACTCTCAACAGTATGGAACAAACAAAAACACAAATCCAGGATGTTGTCTGCTTGGTCAAGAGCCATAATTGCCTCACAAGTCTTTGGCTTAGCCAAGAAAGTGTCATAAAAATCCACTGTGACAGCATAGGCCACAGCTAGAACTATAAATATTTTCAGAACCGTTGCTGTAATTATTTCTGGCTACTAAATACTCTTCCCTGTAAAGAAAGAGAATTTTTTTTTTTTTTTTTAAAAGAGTAATTATAAGTGTTAACATTCTGATGCCAGGTCTCCATCATTAGACTAGACCATACAGACATAGAAGGGTTAGGTAGGGAAGGTGGGAGTAATTTTCAGCCGCAAGGCTAGAATAGACATGGTCCTTCCCCGAGGCAGTCTGGGGTGAGGCTGCAGCATCCTTTGGCTCCTTCCCCCATCAATCTGCCCCTGAGAGATAATATTTTCCCTTCCCCCAAAGCACTTTTAATCTGAAAAGTGAGTAGGTGATGCAGGAGTGGAACGTGGAGGGCAGATGAATAGTGGCAAGGGCATGTTTTCACATATGCTAACCTATGTGTACAGTTTGTAGGAGTAATAAGTCAATCTCTGCCTAGTGGGACAGAGGGTTTTAAAGGCATCATGGTTGAGACAGAGCACAAGGTGGAGGTTGTACAGTGAGTCCACATTCCAACACTCCTTGTAACATCTATTATTAGATTTCTCTCTTGTCTAAAAATGTTTAAAATAAAATGATACTGGCTGGTACAGATTGGGGTGCAGTGAAAGATTAATTATGCTTCTCTGGTTTTAATTTTGATGTCCTTACACACCCTATTCTTATGTAAAAAGTGGACTCTTACCCTACAAAACAGAAATAGGGGGGGTTTTAAGGCTTCAAATATTTTGCTCTCTCATGCAATCCAATTCTTGAAGGCTGAATATGGAAAATTCATTTGTGTTCTGTAAAGCCACTTGCTGTGCATGAGGAAAACAGCACCACACCACATAGTGATGTGAAGATATCTAGACCAGGTAAGTATCCAGAAGGGGCTACCACAGGATATGAAATACATGGGAACTCACAGTCTCTGATCACCAGCTGATGTAAATCACCAGAACTTCTCCAGCTTTACTATAAAGATAACTTGATTTTAGTGAAGATTTGTCCATTTGTGTTCATAGTATTCATTAGATGCCAATATCTGATGAATAACAGTAAAAAAATCCCTGTTGGACCTCAGGCAACAATAGATGAGAGGATGCAAACACTGGCAGGATACAACTCAGCATTTAGAAAATATTCTCACAAATTAGAAAAGAAATCACAAAGTATGGAGGCTGGGAAACTCTCAGAATGTGTTTACAGGCTCCTTTAATTCAATGCCATTTCATTACATTGCCAAAATTAATCACTGTCTTCAGCTCCTGTCTTGGCTTCTTATTTATTGCCAACTTGATCTCCTTGGTGAATTTTATTGCTCCCAATCATCATGCTCTTTTGACATAAGATCCAATACAGATTGCAAAGAAAAGAATAATGTAGGGACTGAGCAAATAGGAACTTAAAGATCACATGTGACTCCTATTCCATTAAATATATAGTATATGTACATACTCAGATGCTTATGTATCAAATAATTGAATTATGTGTTGTTAACTACCAAGAACAAGAAGCACAGATGTAACAAGTAAGTGATGTCATTATCAAAACAACAATCTGAAGAAGACAGCAGTTTGCCCTCAAGCCTTCCTGCAAGCACAGTACCAAAAGTGCTGCCAGCTTGGCACTGGGTTGGCACCCACCTGTTCCCCGCTCTGCCACCTACAAGTGGCACCAAGTTGGTTTAGGTTTGAGAAAAGCTGCCCCATGTGGCACATGGGGAGAACTGAGTGAGTTCTCTTTCATTCAAAACATTGACTTGGTTTGGATTAGGCCTCTGAGGTGCTGTATAACTACAACATACTCCAATAAAGCCTTACTATGTTGAACCTCTTCCATTCCTTGACCTTTTTTTTTTTCCTTTGGTGCTCTACTGCAATTTTTGAAGGATTGAAACTGTAATTACTCTGTGTATATGGTGTCTAGCACAACGGGGCCCTGACCCTAGCTGGACCCTTTGAGCTGAAGCCCATGTTTCTTAGAGAATCTCTGTAACAAAGTACTAGGACATAATAAGGGCAAATGCCCCAAATGTCACTCCTTCCTTGACCTTTGGAAGATCAGAGTAAGCCCAGCTCATTAAATGAAAAGAAATCATCAAAACCCCCCTCATGAAATTAATAAGAATTCAAAATAATTGAAGTATTTTGAAATAGAGTGTGCATGGGAAAAATATGCCAGTGCTTCTGCGTGTCTTGACTAGATATAACAGACTGGTAAGAAAAGTGCTCACGCAAGGAGGAAAAGTTGTAGTGTATGAAAGCCATGTGGCTGAGTCCTTCAGAAAATATCCTCTAGTACATCAGTGGGAAAGTGGGAGTTAACCTGGCTTAGGCAGAGAACCTGTTCTGATATCATAACAGAATGGCTAATGATATTTAATCACTTTCTTTCCCCATGTCAGCACAACTCCCTCAACAACTTCACTGCCTCTGATTAGCAGCAACCCACTTTAATCGGATAGTGATGATGAGCCCCTCTGACATGAATAGGTGCAGCTTCAAATAGCAGTGAGCTTACTATTCCTTATCCATAGTACAATAAGGATTGTGTGTATGATTGAGTTTATGACACTGTTGCTATGTACTAGAAATGGGGTGTAATAAATGATAATTATCTGTCCTGGAGGACAGACCTAGCTGAGAAAGCTCAAACAGAAGTTTTTTTTTCAATGTTGGAGAGGAAAGAGAAGATATGGAGATAGATCTTTGAAACCTCAGTAGTGTCCTTTGCACCCAGTTCATAGTCAGCTGGCAGACATTAGGTGTTCTGCAGGTGCTTTGAGATCCTTCAAAGAGAGGAGGGCCAGTGAAAATCCTCACATTGCAGGTTTTAAAGGGAGGGCACAAGTGAAGGGACTGTTATAGTATGAGTCACCTGATAGCAATCTTAGAAGATATACTTTGGAATGATAGGTACCAGCAATCACATCTTGCAAGAGCATATAATTATTGTGTAATAATTTCCCATTTGTCATACAAGGTTACATGCTTTCGTAAGGTGTGGAGTTGCTTTTTACACAGCAACCACATAGCCTGGGGCACCTGATCCCAAGTGAAATTGCTGCACTGTGGAATACAGTGATCTCTGAGTAGACAAATGCTTCATTTCTGTTACCACGCAATGATCTTTTTTATTGTCTATGTATCTTGGGTCTCAGAAGACTCATGGAGATGCTAATTTTGCCCTTTCATTCTGCAAGTGAACTCAAGTAGTTACGAGAAAAGTTGTGTGTCTCATAGTTGGAAATTTTGGCATTCTGCTGGTTGTAACACATGGAAGATGGTAGTTCAAAGTTCCAGACCAATGATGTAGCCTTTGATTGAGCCATGATACCTTTTTCTCCATTTTGTTTGCTCTGGAAAAGGCAATAGATGTTACAAGTCATCAAGACCTGCATGATCGACTGAGCAGCCAACACTTTAAAAAATAAGCTGAAACAAATGTCATCCTCCTCTGACATTGGTGGACTGAAAACGTGGTTTCCCAGGCTACATGCATGCTTAATATATGTTTTGTACAGGCCTCTTGTAAAAAGTAATTTCCATTAAGGACTCTACCCTACTGTCACATTTGGGTGAAGCTGGACAAAATAATAGAATCACAGAACTGTCAAAAAAATACATTTGAAAAGTTCACATAAGTCTTGTTCCAGTAAAAAGCAGGAAAAGCAAAAATCTCTAAATTGTATGTGAAGTTTTCTCCAGTACTCTTGAAAAATTGCATCAATTCAAGTGTTTCAACAAAGCAAGAGAATTAGGGAAGGTGTTTGGGAAGGACTTGGTTGCTCACATGGGCAGCTGATTCAGCCTTAGGACATCGAAGAATTAAATAGCTCCTGGTGCCAAAACCAAACCTGTGATCCTCCTGCTCTATTTCTACTCAATGTCGAATCTTCCACTGCTGTTACTGCTTCACTGTACTCCTCTGCCTCACCAGGGCAGCTGCCATTTCTCCACTTTGTGACATTTCAATTTTCTCTTCAAGGCCAGGATGCTGAAATTCTACAGGAGGTAAGAATCTCACATTTCTAAATATGTTTCAGGTTGTTGGTTTGGGGTTTTTTTTGAAAAGAGCTTGACAATATAGCTCAAATCAATCCTAAAACTTCAAATACAAGCAGCAAGGTAAAGGGCCCTTTAATACTCTTGTAGATGAAAGAGTTATCATTTTCAGCTGGTAATACTAAAACCTGAAAGTTCATAACACTTGATTTGCTGGTGATATGGACTTGCTGACTGAGAATCTTGGGATGATCAGTTTTGGGTAACAAAAGAAATACATTGACTTGCACCCACCACACAAGTGGTTTGCTGCCTCTTTTAGTGTCATCGGCTGATATATCTTCTGCTTTGCCTAATCAGAACGAACAAAGAACAAAGAAATTCTAAAGCCATTAAGCTCCTCAGCATTGAAAGGGAGGAGTAACTACTGGGCACTCCATTTCTCCTAGATCCATCTGGGATGGGTTGTGATGTCATGGAACACTGTGTCAAAACACTTTGACTTCAATGGACTCTGTTCCTAGAGGCTCACCCTCTCTGTTCCTGTCCAATATAGTCCTGCAGGTCACATCTTTGCTAATGTTCTACTCCCTCAACTGCATTTGCCTTGTCTGTTTACACTGCCATTTATTTTCAAAAGGCTGCAACTTTTCTGTGTTTGTATGTAGGCTGTCAGCTGGGCTTTGAACTGGTGCTGCAATAGTTAGCAGTGTCATTTTGAAGATCCTTTCAAACATAAAAGGTATACGCAAAAGTGATATTTGCTCCTTTTTAAATATAAAAGGAAAATGTAAAACTCTTATGACATTGAATAACTGTCACTGGAATTTAATTTGGTAAACACCCAAATTCAGATGAAGCTTTCATCTGAATTAGAGGTGAGTCTGAACTTATTAGGAGCAGTATCACATTTTTGAGAGGTTCTTATTTGCATCCATGAGCCTATCTGTGATCTTTAAAAGAGAGTCTGCACATTTTGGCTGGAGACTTTCCAGGAAAGAGGAATTGCACCTCCTACTGTAAATTTTGGAGGAAAAGTCTTGCTGTTGAGACTTTGGAGGGAAGGTCTATCCAAATCTCACAGTTTGGGCTGGATCTCATTCTGAAGGCAAATGGAAGTGTTGAAAGCTCAGCTGGGTATGTCTGCATGCACTTCCATCATCCTTTTGATTAGAATGAGATATAACCTGTGAGTTTGGCCTGTCATAGCCTGTGGTTTCTAGTCTAACAAGTCACACCTTTGTGCAGCACAGACACATATCCCTACATGGATAACACCACTGCAGTTCAGCAATGCTGATTCCCCTCTGGGCACAAGCTAATGAAGGTGAATCACAGTTTCACGCTGACTTGAAATGTGCTAACAAACCTTTCCAGGCAATGGGCTACCTTCTTGGCAAATGGCTTCTTCTAGTCTGTCTGTGTGTCCAGTGTAGCAGAGATGCCAAAGTTCTTTGCATGTTTTCATCTGATGCTGTGCAATTCACTCTGGGAACTCCTCCTCACACTGAAGCTCACCTGAACTTGCAGAAAGGGTGTCTAATATGAAAAAAGTAGGTTTTGCAATAACAACAACAAATTCCATTTGGTTACAGGATAATCAGCTAAAGATATTGTTGATACGCAAGATCTATAGTAAAAACAATTAACTCTACAACAAGAGATACAGATTGAGGAAGCAGCACGTCAACTTATCACATCATGAAGTAAGAGACTGTATTAAGAGTGAAAACCAACTCTGTTTACAGTGCATTTGTGTATGTGTTTCTGTGTATTTTTTGGTATGTTTAATTACTCCTGTGCAGCTGTCATGGGAAGGAAGTGGCATTCAGTGCTAGATATCTAAGACATATAATAAGGATTAAAAATAAATTAATTCCTCCAACTTTGCCAAGCCAAAGTCTGAAAATGTGCAATTCATTCTGTAATGAATGTTGTACTCTGTATCAACTTAATCTTTCAGAGCCCCCTATCCCTAAAGAAGTCGAGATCGTCTGTCATGATACACTTTTCTTTCATTATCTTCAAACACAGAGAAACTAAATATATAAAGGCCTAATGTTGATTCATTAAACAAAAAGATGCTTATTCCTACATTTGTTCTGCACAAATTGAATGAGTTTTAACATAAAAATAATGTAAGTAGCTCAGTCTTCATCAGACAGGAATATTTTGCAGACATGCACAAGTTTGGCAACACTGTAAATCTGGGGCAGAGCAAAAAGAAAATAATGGTACAGATGACAGGATTAAACAAAGAAAGAAGGGGGTTTTGGTAGTTCTTGTGAGGACAATCTGGAGAACTCTGTCTGTGACATCTAGAGCACAGGAAAAATGTCTTTTTAGTCTGTCTGTTCTGGAAAAGGAAAAAAAAAAGAAGAGAAAATTACTGCTGAATAGAAATGTGACGTTTCCAAGACAAGGGCAGTACACCAATGATGATTGCATTCGGCTTTTTTCTCCTCAAAACTCAAATTTTATAAAGTCAGCCATCATATTGTCATTTAGTGGTTCAAGATAGTTGTTCTCTCCTCATTAGCTGGTGGCACAGTGCAAATTGCTTCAACCGGTTTGTGTGGGGGAAAGGGAGATGTGGGCTTCTCTCATCATTCATTTTGGCATGCAGATGTTGTGACTTCCTTGGAGCCAGTTGCAGTAAAGCAGGAGCACAGAGATAATGAAGACAGCTGCTGCTGTGGATCAGATCCCCCTCCAGTCCCCTGCTTAACACTCCATCCTTCAGAGAGCTGAACTCTCACTCCTACATAATGCACATCGCAGATTGTGGGGTGGTTTGTATGTGTATGTGTCTTCTCTCTCATTTGCTGCAACATTGCCACACATCCAAGAGTAAAACAAGCTCCTTCCTTGCTCTGCATGGTCATTGGGTTTACCTACCTTAGGTATATCTTAATATCCATAATTTCCAAGGTGAAATATATGAAAACAGACACTTATTCTCAACTATAGATGAATCATTAAGGTATCTATTGCTTTATATCAAATTCACTTGTATCTGGGATGAAATATCCAGGAAGAGGACAACAGGTTTCAACAAAATCCTGTCAAAATGAAGAAGATGTGAGAAATCATAAGTCCTGACGGAAGTAAAACCTGGCTGCCTGGAAAGCATGGGAGAAAAACATCAGTGTGTAGGTAAATTAAGGCATAGAAACAGACTGGGAATTATTCTACATCAAAACCCTAAAATGGAGAAAACATTAAAAAACCATCCAGATTTAAGGGTAATACTGTTTTCTTATTCTAATAGAGAACCTAGTTCACTATAAGCAGAAAGTGACAAATTCTGTGTATTTGTAAATAACTTTTAAAATCCAAAGACTTGTGCAGAGGTGAAACTGAAGTCAGGAGAGACAGGGATTTACAGAGAAGCCACATCAGTGGCAGAATGTTTTACTACAGCTTTATTAAATGGGTGTTCATATGCTTTTAAGAAATAGTATAGAACCATGGAAAGGTTTGTGTTGGAAGGGACCTTAAAGACCATCTAGTTCCATCTTCCCTGCCATGGGCTGCACCTTCTTCCACTGGACCAGGTTATTGAAAGCTCCATCCAAACTGGCCTTGAACTCTTCCAGGGTTGGGGTATCCACAACTTCTCTGGGCAACCTGTTCTAGTGCCTCACTACCTCTGGGTAAAGAATTTCCTCCTAATATCTAAACCCTCTCTCTTTCACTTTGAATCCATTACCCCTTGTCTATCGCTACATACCCTTGTAAAAAGTAGATACATATAAGCAGAGAATCAGCTTTTGTTTTCACATTATAAAGCTGAGAAAACTGCTAGAGACAAAATAAAATTTGGATTTTTTGGTTTTTGGGGTTTTTTTGTTGTTTTTTTTTTGTTTTGTTTTGTTTTTTTGTGAGAGCATCTCAGCATTTTTTATAAAGGTGGCCATTGCCAGGTCCAGAGGGGTTTTTATTAATTCTCTTTTGTTTAAGGATTGTGCCACTTTACTTTCCAGGAATACTTTAGCAGCTGATTTTTACTGGCAGAGACATTTTTGAAAGTCATGCACACGGGCATATCTGAGGAATCCAAATTTAAGATTTGTATTTGTACCAAGGGGTTATTTTACGCATGTTCAATCAGGGAAAAAGCAGAGTCCCATCAGATTTATCTGACTGACCCAGCTCTTACCCATGCAGCTCCACTGTATGTTGAGATTTTCTCAGCAAACTTCTGCAGATCTCCTGGGACTGCATTTTCTGCCAGGTCAGACTCTTTGGAAATTCCTTGGAGTGTGTATTTTCCAAGGCATAATTACAGACTATTAGCTGTGCTTGCTATACACCCATACACGCAGACGTGCGTAACTGTGTTATGCAAATGTTGATCATAACACGAATCACGTACTTTGCTTCGTGCCTATTTGCATTTCCTGGTAGCTTCAAAAAATCTAATTTAGAAATGGGCCTCCAACTGACACCCTTGCTGAGGACCTACCTCCTGCTTCCAATCCCATCACAAATTTGGAGGGAGTTTGGATGCTTTTCCAAATGTCGGAATTTGGCCCCAGTGCTGACTGGGACTCCTCGTTTGCTTTCATTATCTGATGGGTGACAAGTCTGAACTGCTCGTAGTGTGTAACTAAATCCACCACAGGAGCTCACAAATCCCAGCCTTTTGGAAGTGAAAGCTTCCTTTGGCTGCAGTTCAAGCTTTCCTGTCAAGACATTTCAAACACTCCCATCACAGGAGTTATTGCTCATATGGAAACAGGTATGTTAACACATTCTTGGCAAACTACCAAGCAATGGAGCACAAGACTCAGTGAAGGTATTGATGGATTTGTGTTCAGTTCTTTTTTCGAAAACCTCTTTTGACAATGGGTGATCAGTAGATACTGACAATATTTTCTGTCTTGCACATTTCAACTGTTTATACATGGAAGGTTACATTACGGATTGATCACCTACATACTGTGATGATGAACATGGGCAGCAGTTACTTGAAAACAAAGGGCTTTTCAATCCAGCATTCAAATATTTGATGGGATTTGAAGCCTGAGTGTTGAAGCCAGCCAAATTTAACACTGAAAATAATGAACACATTTACAACAGTGATGGTAATTTAATAAGCGAAAAAGCTTCCTAAGATTGTTGTGAATAGTCCATCATTAGGAAGCTTTTAATCAAAATAGGAGATATAGAATAATAGAATCATTGAATGGTTTATGTTGGAAGAGACCTTAAAGGCCATCTAGTTCTAACCTCTCTGTCATGGGCAGGGAATCTTCCACTAGACCAGGTTATTCAGGGCCCCATCCAGTCTTGCCCTGAACACTTCCAGGAATGGGGAGTCCACAACCTCTCCAACTGGGCAACCTGTTCCAGTCCCTTACCATCCTCACAGTAAAATATTTCTTCCTAATATCTAATTTAAACCTGCCCTTCTTCAGCTGAAGGACATTCCCCCTTGTCCTATCACTCCAGGCCCTTGTGAAAGCTCCCTCTACAGTCTTCTTGTAAATCCCCTTTGACACAATTTTTTAGTTTTACTCCTGTATTTGTAGGACTCCTGCAGGTACATGGGCTACTTCAAAAACTTTGCAAAAAAAGCTGATCTAGCAGTAGCTCTGAATTTCTTCTATTTAGGGGAATACTCTGGGGAACTTTCAAGTGATCTGAAAGTGATAGTAAAGCAGATTTAAAACAATTGTGAACAGCTCTCCTTCCACAACTGGACTTCAACCAGAAATCAGTTCAGAGAAGTCCTGTGATGTGTAAAGGATCTGTTCAGGTGACTGCAGATAGACTTTTGTGTCCTTAAAAAAATAGAATTTACAAATTTGTCACAGTAAATTTGCCACAACATTCTAGGCATGAAGCCTAGAACTGGGAACCTTCTCAAGGTTTATTTACTATATTTAGTTACATTTTCTTTGTTTCTTCACAAGTGACTGCACAACATGAAAGAGTGAGTGTCTCAGCCTACTATTATTATGAAGTTCTTCACTTTTGGCAGTCCTAAAATTATCCATAGTAATTTTTTGGTCCTTTAAACCTTGTTTTCTCCCTCATGTGGTTTATCTCCTATTTCTGCATTAAAATTTTGGCACCTTTTGTTTGAGAAAGTCCTGTTTGAATGAGATGATGTGTTATTACTGCATGGGTGGAGTAGTAAACGATAATAGAACAGTGTAGTCCATATCAAGGCATGTTAAAGGCACTGAAAGATCATCATCAAACACAAACTCAAATAGTAACTGAGACCAGTAGTAAAGTGGAGCCACCTCATGTATGTAGCAGCACTGAAACAGATGCCGCATAAACAGAGAAAAAAGGGGTCTGTCCACACCCTTAAAAAATTTATTGTTTTAAGGAAATAACTTAAAAGCAAATGTCAAAACAGCATTTTCCTCATTCATTTAAATCTTTTGAATGTACCAGAAGCCAGACAGAACCACAGACCAATGCACGAAATACTCGAGGGACCAGTTTGTCTCAGGAACCATCACTGTCTGTCAGGACTATCTACTTCTAGTTACTTGACATTAAAAAAAAAAATGCATAACAGATGACTAAAATGGTTTTAAAATACCAAAATTACTACCTAAGGTGTTTTTTATGTTTTTATTTCAAAGGATGCCATTTCTGAGTGGTGGCTACTAAAGTTCTCTTTGAAGCCTGCCCCAGGCTTGTGACAACAGCGGTAATTTTGTTGTAGGTGAGCATTGATACATATTTGAGTTTTTAAACAATATTTTCCACTGGTTCAGGAAAAGTGACAGGAGGAAGAAGCACAGAAAGGTCTGGGCTTGTCTCCTCTGTCGCCAGGGAGTTTCAGGCAGTAGGTGGGCTGAGTGATGGACTGCAAAGAAAACCTCGGGATATTTGGATCCTCCTTGGATTGCCCCAGGTGTTTAGGTCCTGGTGAATCTTGGGGAGCTGCATCCAAGCTTGCAGGAGACAGGGAGGCAGCTGTTTCATCTGGCTGCCACCTGCAGAAACCACACTGCTGCTGCAGGTTTGACATTAGCAATGAAATAAGATTATTTTCCCCTTGTTGAAGTTCAGAGTGCTCTTCAGGTTCCCGTGGTAAACACGTGCCTTGCTGACATCAGTGCCAGGTGAGAGATGCCATGTTTAATTTCAGAAGATAATTCAGAACTCATTGCAAAACGTAGGCATTTATAAAAGCAATGGTCAGGGAAAGGAAGAGACTTGTACCATCTTGCTCTTTCCTCAGAAACAGGAATCTGCACAAACACCACAGCAAGGATGAGTCTGGCCAGCTGCTCTGGCTGCGGTGAGAGCAATCCTGAGGGTGCAGCACACCATGATCAGACCTGGGGATTGTTGCTTCATGGACCAGGCACCAACAGGGAGCTACCAGCTGCTCCAAGTCCTTCCCACCTCTCAGCTATCTCATGCCCTGTAAGGCTGTGCCATCTCAGGGCCATGGATGGGACTGGATAGGATGGCTTGTGGATCTGTCCTGAAAAAATATAGCTTGCTGTACAGTTATAGAAATTATTTCAAAGTTAAAATTAAATCTGTGGAGTAGTTTCAGCTGAAGAAGAAAACAAAGAGATTTAGAGAAGATTGAAACATTTGAATTTTTCAGTTTAAAGCTAATGAAAATTAGAAAACTGGAAAAAACATAAAACTAAGAACATGAAATAAAATGTAAGTAAAGCATTAGTAAAATTAAGTAAAAAGTTTTGTTTGAAGTAGAACAAAATGTCTTAGTTGTACAACAGGCCTCCTCCCAGTGATACTTAGTTATTTGATTTTATTAAGCAATTACACAGGCAAATATATTTGGGGTTGGTGTGAGACAACTGTGCAAAACATTAAAATTCAGCCATTGAATTAAAAAGAATAAAAAAGTCCATGGTCTGCACAGTTCTGGGTGCAACTAACTGTTCTGTAACACAGTTATCTGGAAGGACGTAGAGCCAGACAAGAATCCTGCCCCTAAATTATTGTATGCATTTTTGGTAACCACCCAGCTCTTAACCAAATGACTGAGTTCCCTATGTGCTGTCTCAAATCCCGCTGTATAAGGTTACTTACCCTGATACGTATCAGTCGCAATTACTGTCTGCTTTCAGGTAGGTGTTACTATGTCACTTGGAACAATCACAAAGAAAACAAAATCCTCTTCCTCTTTGAGTGAAGATTGCATCTTCCCAGCATGGGAAATGAGTCTATCATATGCTTCAGGACATTCATCTTTTTCATTTAGGGAGGCATCCTGGGCACAGTTTGCCACATTCAGAGAGGCAGTTTTAAATCCATGAACTCTTTCTATGATTGCTACTGATATTAAAGAGACCAGATCAATGTCTGCTGCTGAAAACAATTGCTTTTCAGATGAAAATACTATAATGAAGCTACCAATGGATGCTCAAAGTGAGAAGTTGACCTGTTAGTTACTCAACTGGGACTAATATTACAAACCAACGGAAAAACCGCCTGTATTGTTGTGTGTTTTCTGTTTCACATTTTACATAGCTTGGAGGAATGCAGCAGTTGTGTATTTTACTCTCTTGAAATGCAATGCGGTTGGGTTCATACAAGAAACTGGATTTGAGACATCTCTGGTGTCTGGGTCAGGTAACCTGACACTGTGGCAGTCCCTTCATAGGTCACACAGCCTTCCTTGCCAGCTCTCAAGTACTGTGCTCCTTCTTGTCCTTCCTTCCACTTGTAGTTCCAATTATTTATGTCTTCAATGTCCCTCTTTAGAAGGAGCTGTGCTGCTGTTTTTTCACTGCTAAGCTGCATGATTCTGCTTGTAGTCTCTGAGCCATGGGATTCCATGAGATCGCCAGAGTCATCTGGGAAGCTGTGATGGACCAAGTCACCTGCTCTGTAAATCAGATTTTGGCCCTGCAGGCCAGTGAAAACCCTCTTGAAAATCAGGATGTGTATTTACCTGCCAAAGTAAGTGTAGGTACCCAGATTTTTGAAACTACTGCCTTTTATTCCTTACTGATACTCCACTCCAGCACTTTAAATATATATTAATGATTTCCTTCTTATATGCAAGGTAAAAATAAGTACTTTTTTGTTGTTACCCTTAAGAAATTTTTCACCTCAAATCTTCATAGAGGCTTAGGGAAAAAACTCCTCTCTCTGCCAAAAGGGTCATGGATAAGTATCTGTGAAAGAGTTAACAAGGTCACTTTCCCTGTGTTGTTCATTAGTTTTGTATCTGTCACAGCTATAAATTGTGAAAACCACTGCTTAAAATACTTCCATGATTCCTCTGTGTTGCCCACAGCTCTGTTGCATATGTAACAACACACCGTTCAGTAAAGAAGAGTAATTCAGGCTGTGGTTTTAAGCTGTCCATCCTTACTGGCAGCATTGCATGTGGGGCAGCCTCTGCAATTGTGTTCTTCCAAGGCAATATCTGTTCATCTTGAATTTCCACCCTTTTCCTTTTGAAAAGGACACGTTGCAGTGATCTCTTTTTCATCAGCTCTTTTTATTGTGTGACTGTTTCATAGGCACAGAAAATTGCTGCAATCCAGTACGTGAAATTTATTTTGAAGAGCTATCTGTAAATTAAGAAGTATTAGAATACAGCTGAGCTGGACCCTGTTTAAGAACAGAGTCTTTGTCTCTTCAGAGACAACCTCTTAATTGTTTGTACAGTGCCTTGCACACTGAAACTCCTGCTGGAAACTTCTCTAACACTAAAATCCTGCCTACAACCATTCTCTGGCATAGGTCCCCTGTTATGAAACTCTTCCCTTCTAAAAGAGGGGGTGATTGCATCCAGTCTGCCTGTTGGAAGTAGGCCGTGGGCTCTACTAAATCTAAGAATGTGTTACTTGTCACAGGCCAGAAATGTGCCAGGAGCTGTTCGGTAATCAAATGGTAGAGATGATGGACTTCTGGTGTCCAGCAATGCTCTATGGGACTGTTTAATTTACTGGCAGAGACTGGCAGGAGTTTTGTCTGTTACCACTGGGAGTTAATATAAAAGCTAAATGCTAACAGACAAACCAGTGGTACCCTTACTTGCCTTGCAATGTATTTTACTCCATGAACATTTAACTGGGTTTATCAATCAACAAGATCATTTCTAACTCACAGCCCAGATTATTCATGGTTTTTATTGACAGAATACCCAGTAGAAAGTAGGGTCAGAACATAATGAGCCCAAATCAGATTTTTCTTCTCCCAATAGCACATTTCATAGAATCATAGAATGGTTTGGGTTGGAAGGAACCAGAAAGATCATCTATGTCTCAGCCCACTGCCATGGGCAGGGACATCTTCCACTGGACCAGGTTGTTCAAAACCCTATCCAGCCTCGCCTTGAACACTTCCAGGGATTCCACAATCCACCCACATGGCTGCAAAATCACACTCTTTCTTGTTTGCTCATTTCATGAGCCATTTTGGACGAGCCATCTGGGCCATGTGGACAGGAGATGTGCAAGCCATCAGCTGGCTTTGGAGGCTGGTGATCAGACCATGCCTTGGAGAGATGGGAGAAGAAAGCCTGAAGCCTCTCAAGTTGAAAATGGTCTTGGACCCTCCATTCCTAGGAGGGTATTTCAACCATTAGACTACCATATGAAAAGAGGGTGGAATATCTTCTTCAGAATGTTTTCTTATTGTTTTGGGGGTTTGTGGGGGTTTTTTGGTGTTTTTTTTTTTAATTGTGTTTTTTCTTCACTACTCTCAGAAGACGTGTTGATGCTCTAGAGCTTTTGCTGCTTTTTTTTTTGCCTGGGTTAAGACCTCCTCCTCCTTCTCCCCTCATTGGAACCATTTCCTACCCAGGAGCTCAAGAAAACTCCTGGCTTAGCATGTAGGAGCCCTGAATTGCCCTCGGGAAGTGTCTGATCTCGTTCTTGCTTGTGTTGGGAAGTCTGGGTGTCTGAGCTATTCTACTAGAGCCAATTACCTACTTCTTAGACATCAGAGGAAATAAGTCAGGCACCTGAAGATGGATGGTGTAACTCAGAACGTGCTTCAGACTTTACCTTCCATCTATACATGTTTTCATTATACTTGCATTGGAGCACCAGTGGTTTAAACTGACAGACTGTGCTCTGAAGGATTTATTCTGTCCTGGATTTGGATGGATATGAGTGAACATGGCTGTGGGTGAACCCTGATCCCACCTCTAAATCACGCTGGTTTCCTTGACTTCATACAGGCCATCAGTAAACATGCCCTCAAATGAGCAGCCCCCAAAAGAACTGACCTGTCAGGCAGTCACTGGGGCCTGCAAATTAAATGCAAAGACAGTCCTAAAAATAAGGATCATAAATGTTTCAGGCTAATTTATTCTGTAAAGCTGGATTACTGAAGAAGCGGCTCCTCTGTTAAAACATCATCTGCTATAGAGCAGCCCACAAAGAATTACAGCAGGCGATTTTTATCTCTTTCCCACTCCTTCTCATTCCACCAAAAAGAAGGATTCATGTAGGAAAGTGCTGACACATCCTTAATCAAAGCTGTGTGAATTGCTCACATCAGTGTAATTTTATTATTGTTGCCGGGATACTTTAATAATAATAATAATGGTGATGATGATGCAAAATCTTATTAAGTCATTGAAGGATAATGCTTTGTTTTTCTACATTTATTTTTTAATTTATTGAGGAAGCCTGTTAACACTACAAGAACAGACAGCATATATATTTTCTATAAATGGGCAGGGAAATTCATAATGAAATGTATTCTTGTGGTTGGTCCAGTAAACACCCTGTGGTTCCAAGGAGGATCCAAATGCTATAAGCACCTTGGAAAACATCAAATAGAGACTAGAAGAAAGGGAATGTGTTACAAGGACATCACTGAGTGTTGGTATATAGTGATAGATCAAAATCTAGCCTGCCCTGTGGAGCTGGGTTTGGGAGGGTTCTTTTGCATGCTGTTCACTGGCAGGGCTCAAATTTGGCAATTACTTGTTTAAATAAACAAATACAGAAAAATATCACTGTTCAGGAATGGGACATCACGTAACTTTGGCTTCAAATGCATCGCCCTAAGTGGTTTTGGATCAGTTGTCTCCTAAGGTCTCTTCTTCCCTGTTTCTGTTGTGATAAAACAGCAGTGCTCCTGCTCATGGCCGGTGCAAGATTATGATGTTTAATCTGTTTGTTCACATAAGTTGACTTCCATATAAAAAAGCTGTCTGCAACTATTTTTATCTCATTGACAGCCAGCCTCATAATTACTTCCTAAAGCTGCCACCCAAAGGCAGCCTCTTGTACCATGTCACAATTCAGGTGTTAAAAACCCCAAACATTTAAATCCAAATGCAATAATCACATTGTGATATTGCAGATGTTAACTCATCTCTAGATACTCTCTTGACATGAGCCCATGTGGGATTAGTGAACATTAATAAGCAAAGTTCAAAACCATGTATGTCAGGTTTAAGTGACTGTTGCTATATCAGGGATTTTGTCTTTAAAGTGATTCCATACACAGGGAGCAATGGGGAGAAACTCTGTAGAAATAAGTCACCTCTTATGAGGAAGCAATTTGAATCTGGACACAGGAATAAGCAAAGATGGCTGGACATCAAATGTTGCAAGGAGGACAAGCATATTGAAAGAAATAATCATAGCGGCAAAACCAAATATTTAATTACTGAAATGGAAACGCTTTGGAAAGACAGAAGATAATTAGAGAGTTTTAGATGATTCTTAATTTATTATCTGCAAGCAAAAGCTCAAAGAAAATGAAGTCAATGAAAACAGACCGGGGTGTCCTTGTTACATTTAAATGCTTTCAGTTAATTCAAGTGGAGGAGTACAGGTATGAGATTGTACTAGAAAAACTTTAAGTATATAAAATTCAAATACCAAAACTGGGATTCAGAGAAAAAGAGTTTTTAGCATTTGACTGACAAAGAAAAATTTGATTGTAGAACAGATATTTACTTTAACCTAATGCTGAAGAGCTGTCTGGGAGAAAACTTCAGTGGAATTCTTTGGGAGAAACGAAGATACACTGAGGTCATAAAACTTTGACAGAGACTAATAAGAGACCCAGAATTAACCAAAAAAGGCTGTTTTGAATTTTCCAGCCAAAAGAAATCTGAGTCTACCATGTCTTGTATAGTGAGCAGATGGTGATTTGGTAGCCTGAACCTGATGGAGAAGGCAATATACCTCTAAATAGTTCAGAGGCAGGAAAATGTGTGAATTTGGCTCAGGGCAGACTATCCCCAGGCACTCCTCATGGGCTGCACTGCAGCAGGACAGTCCAGGAGTGTCTACCTAACGCAGTCCATTCATTAACTAAATTTACTCTAGGCACCAGTACATGAGCTGTGGTGCTGCTGAAAAGAATAGTATTAAAACTGGAGGTGTTGTGGTGAAAAGTAAGTGTTTATCTTTATTGCAGTGTACATTTGCATTTCATGTGTAGGAAAAATAATAACCTCTAAATTGCCACACTTTTAACAGTGCTGTGAAAACAAGTACTGGGTTAGAAGTATGTCAAGCACTTAGTTTTCCAAAGAAGGTGTTTTGTTGGAAGAAGCAGGGACTAAAATCCTTTAGTACATGCCTAAAGACATATTTCAGGGGATGGAGAAGCTCCCTATAGAGTACAGGTGACAGTGAATTTGCCATAAACCTGGTTTCTTCTAAAGCTAAAAGAGGACACAGACAGGTAGGTAGGTAGGTAGGTAGGTAGGTAGATCAGTCTGTTAAGAAGTAGAAAAAGTAAAAGGGCATAAATAGTAGAAATGAAAGCTAAAATCGTCTCCTTCTGTACAGACATGTAAGACAGGAATATTTGCTATTGTCAACAAAGAGAAATGTGTTTATTTATATGATAACAAGTTTTTACACAATAACAAGGTATTTTTCTGGGTTGATATTCCAGTAGACAGAGCAGGAAGAAAAGCGTACATATTTGTGCTTTTGGATGACAACGTTTCAAGAACACTGTTTACATACTGAAATGTTTTACCAGTAACCAAGACATAATTTTCTCTGTATATGGAGTGTAAACTTTCATTGAGATGACATTTTGACTGGGGGCAGAGGAGTGAGAGTTCACAGACAAAGGCTCTAGGCAAGGCAGAAATGCTGGAGTTGAGTAAGATAACAAAAAAAAAGAGTACTACATAGTAGGAATAACACATCCTTGGGAGAAATTGAGGGGTAGGTTATAGGGTTCTAGCCAACCAGAGTACTGCCAACATGACTGTCCCAGTGAAGAAGGGGTAGAATGGCTGTACAGAGCTTTACACCTATTTATAGATGCACCTACTCTCCTCAAGCAATCAGTCTCAGAATACTTACTACAGCACTGGCAGCAGGAGAAATTTCCACATGAAGAACTTTGTCCTACCTGTAATAGATAAATAAAAACATTCAAACCAAAATATCCTCTTTAGGCCAGCAGCAGAATACGTAACAGGTGTGTAACAAAACAAATTTACCCAGAACTGGCTCTGTATCAGATAATCTCCCTGCTCCTGCCCCCACGTTGGGTAGTTGTCCTACTTCTGACCCCCTTCTCCCACTCAGTCTGTTCTTATTCCTCTTAATCTCTCCTCCTATGCTGCTCCACATCTAATTTTGTGCCAGATATCTCTGGGTGCAAATCCTCCAGGATTTATTTTTGAGGTACAACATCTCTGAGGTATATGGGTAAACTGCCCATGAGGTTAAACTCCACTGGGGATTAAAAAGGATGCAGCCCTGAGTTACTGCTATAATGACCCTGAAAGTCAGGAATTTTGGGGACTTCCAAAAGAGAATTTCACACCCTTGTCAGATCAGTAGAGTCAAAACTGCAGGCCACTGACTGAAAAAAGTAGTAATGAGCTTTCAAAACTTCTATAAATTTGAGACTGATGTTGAAATTATTAATCCTGGAGACAGAAATGGACTAGAACACTTCCTTTCCTCCACCTGAAGGATTTTTTTTCTTTTTTTTTTTCTTTTTTTTAATTTTTTTTCTTTCTTGTCTTCTTTCCTGGTTGCTTCCTTTATTCCTTTGTTTCCTTTGTTTTCTTTGCCTTCTTTCCAAAGCCTAGGCTGAATTTTGAATACTAACCCAAAGCTTTTTTTTTTTTTTTTTCTGAATACTGTCTCTAGTATATTTGCTGACTAGTTTCTAGAATATTTTGCTGACTACAGTCAGACTTAGGCACCATGCATGTCAATTTTATTTTTAATATCTATGTCTTTAGTTTGGGCTGAGTGCCTATAGTAAATATGTAGGTGATTAGCATACAGTAGCCAGGATAAATATGCTCAGGTATCTGAGAAATGTGTTGGAATCACATTATGCCATCTAAACACACTCTAAGAGATTCTGGTAAAACCACTCCTTAAGCCATTCTCTCTTGTAGTTGCACCGTGCAGCTCACAGACACAAGTTATCCAGAACTTAGTACCTTTTCTGACTATTTGAGCATCATATTTTTATTTGTTTCCTCCTGGAAGAAGTGCCTTTTTACTTCCCCATGGTTCTTCTCAGGATTTACTGTCGAAATTTTGGGTACTGTTTCTACTGTTTTCTTACAAATCCTGTTACATGGAACAAAGTGTATATTTAGGTAGAAAAAAATTAGCAATAATATCTGCAGGGAATCTCTTGAAATTAGACAAATGTCCTTCTGCCCCAAGGCCTTCTCTATGCACTGCACTTTGCTTATCACCATGTCCTTGTCTACACCAGCTTTGCACCTCTGGGACTCTTGCTTACCATTGCCCTGGGTTTCCTCAGCTTTTTATTTGCAGTATTTATATAACGCTAATATTATATATAATTATATCTTATTATTGATCAGTCTCCTAAGTGTTAACATTTACCATCACAGGAGGAAGGAGCTCTTAAAAATCTACCTTTCATCTAGCTAAAATTAATCTGTCATGTATGTATTACACCTCAGAAAAAGCTGACTCCATTAAAGTTATCTTACGCAACTCCATCATGCAATCTGCATGACACTTCATGATCCTACCAATATTACCTTGAGCTGACAATGCTAGGGAGACATTTTGTTCCAGGATAAATCTAGGTTACACTGGGATTAGGAAAAGATATATCCGCTCTCTTCAATTTGCTATGGTATCAAAACTTTACAGATTCTATTGACTGAACACTTCTCTTACTTGCACAATCAAAATCCTTTGAGTTCATTGTGATTTATTATGCATCTCTTACTTTCCCTCCCGTTTCTTCTCCACTTAAACAGGTAGTGCCTGGCATGGGCCTGATACAATGGGCGTGAATGATGTGGAGAATTCGGGGCCTCAGGCACAATGGGGAAACAAACAGTCCAAGAGTAATGGTGCCAAGGAGGAGGTGGTGGAAAGAAACCAAGGATATCAAAAAAGCCACAGAGCTTGGTGGGAACAGAAGGAAAGTGTCTTCACAGCCTCCCTGTGCTGTACAGAGATGCTGCAGGGTTGGTACAGTCAGCAGGCAAAGGTTATGCCAAAATCACACAGAATCACAGAATCACAAAATCACAGAATTAACTAGGTTGGAAAAGACCTTTGAGCCTAGCCCTAGGTGGGAGCCCTCTGCTCCTCTCAGGACTCTCTTTTCTTTCTTCTTTACACACCTCTGATATTTTCAAGTTTTGCTCTTCCTGTTCCACTGTTTATTGATCCTGTGGCCAAATTCCTTGATAGCAATTAACTGTCTTCTCTGAGGCTTTGCTAGACCACCTGCCTTACCATGAAAGGCCTGCCTAGTGGGCTGCTGCAGAGCTTGAAAGGGGTCTTTGTGGAAAAGCTCTGTTCAGTGAGGGGCTGGATTTTATGTGTGTTATAAGGAAAGTTGTGGTGTGAACAGGATGAAGAGCCTGGAAAAACAGAGAGTCAGTACTCAGGACAAACCTATACTCTGTGCCTCTGGGCAAAGGGGAATCACTTGGCTAAGAGAGATCACTTTGAGCCTGAGTTTGCAAGAAAGAGGTGTCAGCGTGGTCTTTCTCTTTGTCCTTAGTGTAGGGTCCCCTATCTAGAACTTGATGTTGGGTGAGAATTTGGTGGATGATTTATTGCTGGTCAGTTTATAAAATACATAAAGACATAGAGGCAGTTGGACAGTATAGCTCAAGTGAAGGCAAATGGTAGAAAAAGTAAATAGTCCATAATTTAGGAAATGGATTTGTGCTCTGTAGTCCCGTGCAACATTTTTCACACTGCAAATTTGTAGACAGTCAATAATGTATTCTCATGAATTCAGCATTTCGCTATTGACTCCACCAGGCAGGATCAAATTCCACTAATTCATTACCATGCTAATACAACGGATTGTTGATTATCACTGATACACCTTCAGATGGAAGTGCTTTACTCTGAATGCTAAGGATGAGAGTCTAAGTATACGGCTCAAAGTAAACACTTTCTTAGGAGACTGACTGCTGTGAGAAGTATTAGCTGGAGGAAGAGCAAGTTTCAAGAAATGAGAGGTCTACTTTGCACAGTAGCCTTGGGGGACAGAAAGATTTTTAAACCTACTTGTTCTGAAATCTTTTTGTCTGCACGCTTTGTTCTTACTACTAAATAAACAATAGTTTGCATAAATAGGTTTCTGATCACTGCCTACACCATTGATCACAACTTGCTTCAGGGAGAAACTGTGGGTGCTGGAACTGAGTCACATCTCAGGGCTAAGCACACCTGGTAACCAGGCTTTTGTGGCCTGTGACTGGAGCTCAGCTTTTGAGCAATAGGAGCAGCAATGACTCAGAGATTGATGGTTGCAGGAGTACAGAATAGGGAGGGATGTGGGGAGAGGGAAAGCTGTCCCCCACACTGTCGTGTCCAGAGAGATCTCTGGCTGTGGTTCACTGGTGTTGCTGACTGTACCATGAGCTGAGGGAAAACGATGAGTGCAGTTGTTCATGAGGCCACTCATGTAAATGTTTAAAATGTTTGCATTAAGTATTGCAGTTACTAATTAATAATATGCATTTATATAGCACCATAAATGTCCATGGCACTTTACAGATAACAATATTTCTAACTGTTGGGAATATTAAATCTAAGAACTTGGAACACAGCCAAATGATACAAGCAGATAAAGTCTACTGTTTATATCTGTAGTTTGGTGAGTTCCTTTTGATTTGCCTTCTAGATGGAAAACAGTAAGGGCAGTGCTTGCTTACTTCCTATTTCTGGGAACTTTGAGTGACCGAAGTTGCATATAAATACTCTAGAGACATTTTTAAAGGAATCATGGATGATTTTGTGTTATCCTGATTCTGAGTGTCACTACAATCTTTGTGCAGGGGGCAAATGTACCAGTGGGAAAAGTGCTCAGCTCTACCAATGATGTGAGTTTGAATGAAAAGTAAAAATATCTATCTGTCTCTTGTGGGGCTTTGGGCAAATATGCTCATTTATGTAACAGATCTATCTAGAGGAAAACAAGTTCTGGTGAGAAGAAAGCTAACTCTTTAAACACCACTGAGCTAGAACAATAGTCCATACTGAATAAAATACAGTATTAGCCAGGAGGTGTAACTTTCTGCTACTCTCTATGGCCCCTGGCGTGAAGGAATGCATTTTTGGCAAGAACAGCAGCTAGCTCTGGCTTAATGACCCTAGACTACCTGGGGCATAAGAGTGAAGCAGGCTTAATTAGGCAGCAGGTCTAGGGAAGTTGAGAGATATGGCATTGCACATAGATGTTGCTTTTCTGAGTGCTTGAAGACTTGTTATAAGAGAAATACATTTCCTTTGCCAAGCCCAAAGGGGAGAGGGCTTAGCACAGGAGTGGAGATTCAGTCTCCCCACAGGCAGCAAAGATTTAGGAGCACCTGGCATCTGTGCAAGTGCCATATCAGACATGCACACTCAAATCACAGGGAGAGAGGCGAGCCGGTGGCTCCTGTCCCGCCTCTTGCATTTCAGAGGGCAGAGGACCTGCTGAATACAACATACAGAACACCCTGAATTGTCCTTTTCATCCCTCCTACAGAAAAACTTGCAAGAGTGTACTCACTTGGTAAGCTTCTGGAGATTTTTATGGTGAGCAGGACTTGTCCCTAAAGCAGTGTGGGAGAGCTTGACTCTCCAATTGCTGCTATAAAGAAGAGAACTTTGATCCTTCTCCTTGGCTGGACTGCAGAACAGCATTGCACCATCATTTCTGATGGTTCATGAACTCTGTGGTGAGGTGTCTCTCTCTTGTTCCCACCTATTTTAACCTTTATGTTAGGCTATTTTTCTGTTTTCTCTAGGCTGCTCCTCTTTTCTTGCTGCTTCTCCTTTGAATGTTTATTTTAGAGAGTTTTTATTGAAAACAGAATGAAGTGGTCTCCTTGGTGCTTATGATTTTCAGAGCGGATGGCCCTAAATACATGGAAAACTGTCTAGGAAATACAATGAGCTCCAAAGCTAACTAAATGCTAGTAGAGAAAATCAGTGAGAGTGTTTCTCCAAGTTCAGCCACTGTATCGTGGGAAAGCACTTTTCTCCTTTGAAAGGCCATGTTCACCCTGGTTAGCAGGTTGGATGGACCTTGACAGACAAGGCGATGGGATATAGTCTTGCTGAATTTGGAACTGGGTTCCCATCTGAAATATGAGCAACAGTATAGCCAAACAATCAATTTCTCAGATTTCTTTAAAAGTTTAATCTCTGCCTTGTAGACATCTAAAAGGTTTGACTGGGTTTTATTCCCTTCTGGTTTTATGCTGACCATGAACCTTACGAGAAAAATTGCTCCTATGCATTCCAGTGGTTGAAGTAAGCAACTATTTTTTTAAAGTCTTCTGAGGTAAGAGTAAGAATTCCAAGTCTTTTGAGGTTCTACCTCTGAAAGGTAATTTAGAAGAGAAGAAAATTCATATTTGAATTTTGTTTTCAGATTCTGCTTCAGTAAGTCTCCAAGTTCAAGGCCCAGGCCCGCATTAAGGGTTTTAAATATCTTTCTTGACTAAAAAGGAATTATGAAAAGATATTACTTCCTTACCTTCCAGACCTGGGCTCCATATGTGTTCACAATGATGACTGTTTATTAGATACAAATAAAGTGGTTTTTGTTTACTGTGCTCCCCTTCTTGTATTCCTGCTGCTCTTGACACACCTCTAGAGGAACACATTGGATTTCATTCTTGTTCTCATCTCATCAGCAGGATCAGCAACTGAGTTTGTACAGTTGCTCTGCAGAACACACCTTTGCCCTTCGCATCCTGACTGTGGTACCCCTGTGCTGTGGTGCTTGTTGCACAGTGCATTTCTGCCTGCTTGAAGGATGCACCCCAGGTAAAGGAGCCTGTGAGAAAACCATAAGATCCAAGGAATCATGAGGATGGACATTTAACCTCAGGGGTTAATACAGTTATCTGGTACAGGTCTCTCTTTAGTTCTCTCATATATACTGCATTAAGGGTGTAATGAAATTTGAAATAGCACCTCTGTACCTTTGACAGGCACAATGAGCCATGGATCACTTCTGAAAACCTAATATACCTGGGAAAATAAATGGCGTAAACTGTAAACAAAATACATTTCAATGATGCATTGATAAGAAAAAACTGGTATTGCAACTTTCTGGGAAATAGGTATCATTCCCAGTAGTGATATTTTGCATATTTTAGTCAGGACTGGGAACCACAGAAGATACAGAGCTTTCCTGTCAGGACTTGATTGTAGAATTTGTACATAGTGAAGCATGCCAAACCCTACCCTTATTAACTGTTTGACTATTCCTACAGGCCCGTACATATAATCTATGTGGTTGCAAAACAGGAACAATTGCAGGACAAAGAACATACTGTTAAATTAAAGAGTTTCATAGTTATTGCCTGCAGTATGCAGGGAAAAAAAAAATAAATGTAGCAGGAGATTGTGAAGGCATGTATATAAAGCTGAAAGAAAAGAGAATGCCGAGTTCAAGGAACTTGCCGAGTTCCTGTTCCTGACACTGAGAAAGTAAATGAACAGCTGCTTTAACCTACTTCCTAACTGAACTATATTGTGTTTACCTTATTAGTTGGCAGTATGCTTTGATTTAGAACAAAATACCCATTGAAGAAATGTTTGACACAGTTTGACGTTGTACCTGTTTGCTTACCCTAAGTCCCAGTGTTCAAATGCTCTTTCACTCCTGCCTGAGGGATTCATGGATCCCATTTTGTGCCTATTGGTACTGTGCATGGGTACTTCTAGCTGTGTAGAAAACAGTAAGCTAATTCTCTTTCCAGGGTGCTTGCTATTTAGGCAAAAACACTGTCTGATCAAACACTCCATTGCCTCCATGTCTGTGATTGTACCCAGCTTCAGGTAATTTTTATTGCATTTGTAGCAGCTTTTTCCATATTACTTTCTACCATTTTTGCAGTGTTTTTTCTGTACGCCTGGTTTTGGCATTAAGCAAGAAGATGACTTAGCAAGTAGGAATGAGCTTACCTCCTACTGCTGTGCTGGGAGAGATTTCTGCTCTGTCCCAGCCCTATGGCAGAGTCAAAATTCCTGTTTCTCTCAGTTCTCAGCTCCTTCAAAATTTGTGCTGTAGTGGAATTTGGGCATTAACCACCTCTGCTGGCTCTGGTGGCTCTGAGGGATTGTGATCCTCTGCACAGCTTTTAGAAAAATGGAAATCCAAAAGGCTGCATTGGACCCCCAAAAGCAGAACTCCAGCATCAAAAGGGATAATACCAGCAAATGTGAGTTTCATGAATGACCCACAGAATCTACGTTTGATGTCAAGTTCAAACTACACTTCTTAAAAATTTGGGCTACACATCTAAGAGGAGAAAGTCATGTTCTCATTCCATTTAATATACATTATTATTCCTACTTTGTACATAGTTTATGATCTTTATCTTTAAAAAGCCCTACTCCTGATGTCACCAAGTGGATTAAATCTGACCAGGTTCTGCCACTGTAACTTTGCCCTTGTATCTTCGAGCAAAACAGTTCAGCTTGCACCACCAGTTTCTTATGAGGTATTTTCAGAAGACTTTGATCATCACTGATCTATTCTACATTTAGTTGCATCATTGACATAAAGATGAAAGTCTTCTAGTCTCATTGCTGTTCTTTCAAGCTGTCTGAACTCTTACTAGCTGTGCACAGCAATTATAGTTTGGCTTGCATTTAGTGGAACCTTTGTTTGGCTGCTGATAGGCATAAACTTTATCTGCTGTGGAGGTTCACACTAGTGGAAGAACTGGCTTGATGCACCTACAAATGGTTCAGTGGTCAGTGGGAAGCATGGTCCAAACTAGAAATTTCATTATCCATTGATTCTGTTGGACAGCTGTCAGAAAGGCTCTTTTTTCCCTTTCTTTCAGTGTGGATATTTTCTCCAAAATGATTCTGTGTTGCCAAAACAGGTACCTGATATTCAGTCAAAACACTGAACTTCAGGGAAGTTTGAGAAATTATGTATTTGCTTGTACCACACTGTGGTACGTGGGTGTTAAGTTTCTAGTAGGTTCCAGCTGACTTACAAAGAATCTCAAGAATGGGAAACCTGGTCTCCTGTGTGGCAACAGGAAATTTCATTTATGGACAGATCACATGACTGTAGCATTTGTAGGAAGGAGCAAGAATAATAATTAATATAGAAATAAAAATTGCAAATTTTTGTCACATTATTTGATTAAGGGAAGAAATTACAATAGTTTGAGATCTCAAATGCCCATCTTTTCCATTTCTTGAATTCTTATAATGTCTAGAGAAAACGGAAATATGAAGAAAACCTCCATACTCGGACAAAGCCCCATTTCAGATATTCAGAATTAGGAGCAAAAGGGAAGTCAATAAAAATATTTCACCTCCAGAGAAATGAAGCAGCATAGACCTATGATTGTTGTATTTTGGTAAACATCTAAATATACTGCCAAAAGAGAACTGTTTAGAATATAGAAAAGATGATCAAAAGGAAAAAAAAACAAAAAGAGAACTTTAAAAGATTCAGGATTCACAAGAAATTAGACAAAAATGAAACAACTGTCGACATCTTGTAAAGGGATTTAATGAGTTGAGCATCCTGATCCAACTTTGATATCAGTGCTGCTTTGAACAAGGGACTAATGGACCCTTAGAAGTCTCTCTTAACCTCAATTTCTCTATGAATTTATCAACTGACCCTGTGAGAAGAAGGTACTAATACAAAACATCAGGGATTACTCTTGACACCCTTTGCCAAATTTTTCATTAGTGACCTTTATATAAACAGGAAGAACATGTAAATTAAATTAGCTGTTGACACAAAGCTGAGAGGCATCATCAATACAGCAGAGGATCAGAATATAGAAGGCAAGGAAGAATTTTGATGAGTGAGCTAATAGAAATGGATGTGTGTAACTACATGAGGTGCAAGGTCATGTGCTTAGTGAATAATCACAACAATTTCCATTATAAACTGTGTTTGCATCTATTGAAAAGGACAGAGAACAAAATAGTGTGTGCTAGTCAATCACAAGCTAATTAGGTGCAACTGTTTTGATGTGGCTGTGAAACGAGCAAATGCCATATAGCAGATAGGGTATTTTGAGTAGTGATAAGAAGGAACTGATACCATTGTTCTTAATTTTAAAAACCACAGACACACAAACAAAAAGCCTACCCCGAAATAACAGCAACAGCAAAACACCAAACAAACCAGACGTGAGAAAATCAAAATGCTCAAATAGAGACATTTCAAGAAAAGGCAATTTTTGTCACAAAAATAAATGGCCATCAGCTGCCAACAGGTAGAAATTCAGATTGACAAAGAACATACCTAACTTTGAGACTTCAGGACAGTCTGTCATTATGAACAGCAAGAGCTGTGGATGAGAGCACAACTTGTGCCAGCGTCAGCTCCTAGCTCATCCTTCTTTGTGGAGCAATGTTACTCTTTCTGCTCACACACATCCCTATTGTTGTTATGTCCATGTGTTCCTTAAACAGCTTGTGATATTCCAAAACCTTATAGGCAATATTGGTGAGTCAATCCAATCAGTGAGTCAAGCCTGCTAATGCTCCCTGAAGGGATGGTTTAGTAATTCTCTGCCACCCATTCACAGTTATCAGAATGAATTCAAAAGGGTTGCATGAGGTCACTGTCAGTAGAGAGCTCAAAACCAAAGTTAGTCCACTCCTCCAACCACTAGACTGTGTGTCTTCCCTCAAGAAGGGGAGGGTATGCTTGCCCATGGTTAATGGAAGTATATCAGACTTTGCCTGCAGCAGTTTGCTATCTGAAATAATTGCATGTCATCAAAGTGTGAGCTCTCCTTGCTCTAGATTCTTATTTTGCTGTAGAACATCTGATAGTGTCACTATGAATTACATATGCTCTGGCACATCCAAACCACATCCTGAAATAACAGGATATAGGGAGCCTGGTAGAATACAAAGAAGCTATGGAAAAG
The DNA here is from genome assembly GCA_013397935.1 of Dasyornis broadbenti. NCBI lineage: Eukaryota > Metazoa > Chordata > Aves > Passeriformes > Dasyornithidae > Dasyornis > Dasyornis broadbenti. The sequence continues at coordinate 1,743,968 of VZRN01002382.1, forward strand.
CAAAATAATTTGTTTACAGTCAATAGTTTCATCTATTTGTTGGAATCAACCATTAAACTAACAGCAAAGCAGCGGGTTGCAGTAATTTAACATCTATTAACTGCTGAAGAATAAGAGTTTGTCCTAACTGCAGTTTATTTATGAAATTTTCAACACATTCAAGCACACATATACAGTGTGGTCAGATCCACAACAGTGGTGAAGGGCTATTGCCCAAAAATATCTCTGATCCAAAGCTTCAGAGATCAATCCAAGCAATCTCAGACACAAGTGAGCAGTGGAGCCATGCCAGCCACAGTATTGGGTTTCCTGGCTCACAGTCCATGAGAAGATTTTGGAGTCAACAATGTTTATTGCAGCTTAAAAAAAATCCCATGAAACCAAGCCTTATAGGCTTGATCCACTTCCTCATGCACAGAATTTTATTTCAATTTAATTTAAAATAAATGCAGATCAGAATATATGTTCTGTATCAGTATGTGAGTCAGTAACATCCCTATCCCTGAACCTACTATTCCTGAACATGTGATTTCAAAATTTGGACTTTAATTTTTGTCAAGGCTAGCTTATTTGCTCCCAGTATTCACACTTGGTCTTTTGCCTTGCAGCCAGTATCATAAACTAAGATCTATTTCAAATTTAATCCCAGATCTATTATTAGTATTATTATACATATATTGAAATACACTGATGAATTGAGCATTAATATAATATGAATCAGATTAATTAAAATCAATCTGACTATGCTCACAGACCAGAATTAATGGCTGATTGTTGGGGGCACACAGTAGTGGAGCCCAAGGAATACTGTACACCCTAATGGTACAGTCCTGTGAAATCCTGTTATTGTTGCCCAGCTAAAGGAATATGGCATTCCATTTACTTTCTTCTACAAAATACCTGAAGCACTCAGCACTTCAGATTCAGCCCATATGTCACAGCTTACCTATGGTGCAGTGACCCGGACACTTACTAAAATGAGAGATGGTCCAACCAGCCTGTCCTATTTCAAAAACTCAAAATGTTACTTGTGTGACAGCTTTGAGACATCAACCAGGATGACCAGTTTTAAGGAATGTGGAGAAATACAGTTGCTCCAGCCACTTACTTATTCTCCTAATTACTGAACAGAGGGGTTTTCTTAACTTACAGAACATAACTGCCACTTTTAGGCAGTTTTGTTCTGTAAATCCCACGTTTTCTGCATTTACTTTACCTCCCAACTTGACTACAACCTTTGGTAATATCATGAATCAAACAGTAAGTAGGATTCCCCACAGCTTGGATGCAAAAGTGTAGGAAACATAGTGTGACTTCCTTTGTATTAAAATATTGTCTAAACTCCATCTTTACGAAATATCTACTGGAGTCTGTTGTAGACCGAAGAAAGCAAGTCCTGGCTATATTTCTAACTAGCAGGGCATGAATCAGCTGTGATCCAGAAGATGTCTGACAGTGTTAGCATGGTGCTGAGTCTAAACTTACCTTGGGCTTGGCCAGACACAACTGCAGCTACCTGGTGGTATTGGACAGTGGATATATAATTACACTGAACTACCCTATTGCGTCAGATTCTTCCCTCATTTACACCAGTCCAGCTTCTTGGAGGTCAGTAGCTTTGAAGTGGTAAGAGAAGTATTTGGCTGTGTTTCTCAGTTTTATGCAAATATCCTAAATAACATCAAAAAAGGAAATTTAAAGAGGAGGTGGAATAGCATTTAGAAATCAAGACCAGAAAATGTCTGCCTGCTGTTGAAATAGGTAAACTACAGCAGCTGTAGTTTAGCTGTCGAGGCAAGCTTTCCCTAAAAGGTATTTCAGAGTCTGAGGTTCAAGGAAACCATCCCAGCTTTCATGTATTTACTTACCAAAAGCTGAATGCAGAAGTTTCAGTGCTTGAACAAGCTGGTACAATTTGAATAAGGGTTAAAATCCGCATTCAAACTGCTTTACTGTGGACATCAAATGTAAGTATGATAAAGGCAGCAGTTACCCGATCCATCAGAGTGACTCATGCCACCTAAGCTGGGCACCTAGGACTCCCTAAAGGGACACTGGGCAATTTAGGTGTTCAACAGAGGAGCATATTGCTCTTCATTGCCAGTACAGGGAGTTTACTGAACATTTATAGGTGTGATTCATTTCTGAAAGGCACGGAGTGGACATCTGGCTAGGTTCTGGGAACAGCAGGCAAAGGTATATGCCTGGACAGGCTCTGGAGTCTGGTCTTTAACATCCTGATGTATGCAGGAGTCAGAATAGCAAATGTTATTTTGATGCTGTCAGTATTAGGCATAGCTTGAGCACATCTAATAAATCCAGCCTCTCTGAGGTAGCATGTCAGAGCCTCATTGTCTGCCTTGGAGCTGCAACAATTTAGATGCTTAGTAAAGCAAACCTGACTGCTCCTCATAGGAGAAAAGGTTGAGCACAACTCTGAGCACAAGAGGCTGAATAGATTTTTCACCACCTTCAGTATCACACAGACCTGAATACTGGAACAGGCCATCATTTTGGACCTAGAGGCTGTTTTCATAGGTGTCCTAAATTCATTGTAATCTCTGCACCTACTCAGTGAGAAGTGAAGTGATTCAGAGGATGTAAGAAAGGCAGAGACAGGATGTCGCTGACAGGTGTCAAAGGGAAAGGAAAGTACAAGGACTTGGGTGCAAAGGAGGTGATGAACATGGCTCTAGGCACCCAAATTCTACCAAAGACAGTAATCGTCCAAATTTTCTGGAAAGCAGTGGTGGCACATTCCTATACCCTGTGACCCGAGCCCATGGGCACTGCAACACGTGTGCTACCAGAGGCGAGGGAACTGGTGTTGGACTTGCAGTGACCCTGGCCAGAGGTTAAGCACTGGTACCTTCTTCCTGAATGCCTACTGGGTGGTTACACTTGACATTGAACATAACCAGAAGGAACCCCAGCAGTGCAGGGTGTGAGGCAATTAGCCAAACTGTTTCTCCTAAAATTGGATTTCATTGTATAGGTCTTTTTCATTCCTTCAGAGCTCATGTTTGAGAATTAATATGGCAATTATTGATCCCTTTTGTATACTATGGAAAGGGAGGTTCTAATCCTCAGAAGTGGATTTGCTCTGATGACACATAAACAAAGCCCTGGAGGGAGGAAGGTAAAACATAAAGAGGTGTTGACAAGCTGTACATCACTTGGTTATGCAAACACAGATGTGGTAAAAGGGCAAAGAGCAATAATTTTGCAAAACTTGAAAGTGTGGGAACGCTTGCTCTTTAATGATTATAACACAAAGGAATGCTGGCAACTTCTCTCCCTGACTTTACATTATCAAACTGAGTCAGTGATGAGTAATAAGATATACTATTGGAAGTATCCTTTAATGTACCAGCTCTTTATATACTAGCTCTTCATATAAAGATGTAAATCTTTCTATGAAATATTGTGGTGGTCCTAAGACCACCAGAGAACTTCTGCTTGCAGATGCAGGGTATCATTGTTTCCAGATCAGACCCATTGGCTGCTGCCTTACTTGCTTATAATTGAGCTGGGATTAGGAAAGTAAAATGGGAATGAGGTAGAGATCTCATGGGTAAGTTTGTCAAAAGTGTGATTTATGTAGCTTTCCTTCCAGGATTGCCCAGTTTGACACATTTATCTTTCTTTTGTCTTCTAAAAATTAAGTTCCTTGAAAGGAATTTTTCCAAGCTGATACCCAGTGCCTGAGTGCTGTACCTATTCAGTCTGCACAAGCACAGACTGCCAGCCTAGCTCTGTGGAACTGTGCCCATCACACAATGTCTATGTTTCAGAGGAAAAAAGGAAGACTTTTAAAATTTTCCCCTCTAAGTTTGTGTGCCAGTGTGTCCCCAGCACTTGTGTGATGGTATAGGTTCTGTATGCACCAGCAAAAGTGGTTGTTTGCCAGGCAAAAGATAAAAGATTCCTGCAGCCACTCAAACGCGTTGCTCATCTATTGATTTCTACCTCTGCTCTAAGGTCAAAGCCTGGCATTTGTTGCAGATCCCATCAGATTTGCACAACCTATTTTTATGGCTCTTGACCTTACATGCTCCAAAGTGCTGATGAACTAAATACATGTCCCGAATGCAAGAATATTGTTAGAAGAATGCATGTGAGTACACATGGCAGAAATAACACAGGGAAAGGGTTTGAGGGAACACTTGATGTCCTTTTATGACCTATCCAATGGAAAGAGTAGATAAGAGCTTTTGCTGTAGAATTTCCTTCCACTCTGGGTCAGTCTGCTAGGATAGTGAAGCTGGTTAATTTAGAAAAGCTTCTTTTGGAAAAACTGGAGTCAGATTTGTGTCTTCAGAGATTTAAGAGAAAAGGATTTTTCTTCCCATTTTTCTGCGAATATTCCTAAGTTGGAGCTCAATAATTCAAGCCAGGGCATGCAAGGAGCACGTTCCTTGAGGTATGCTCACAACTACGCAGTCTGTCAGCAAGTGAAAATCATTCTGTTGTTACCTCCACCTATGCAGAGAACTGGCACACAAACAGGGAGGCTTCCATGCTGCTTGCTCTCCAGCTTTTTCTCTGGATGTGGCCCGGAGTTCATCCTCTCTGCTTTGCCCTGTAGTACACAGGGACATCTAGTGGCTGAGCAATCCTGAACACAGTTTTGGATCATGAATTGCATACGGGAGTAGGAATGCCTCATCTTGTGACAAATTTACCATGTCCTGAGGGTTGACATCCATGCACATCTTCTGGGAAACAGATGGTCACTGCTGTGGGTCAGGCCTGACATTGTTAATGCTGAAGAAAATGTGATATTTTGCTAAATTCAGACCAGTTAATCTGAGTGTTTCCTTCTTAATCAGCCAGGTCTTTGAGCAAAGTCCATCAAACCTCTTATATGTAGACCAAGCGTACCACTTCAAGAAGTTGGAGATAATTTTTGGTAGCACATTCACTGCCTGAGATTTCATTCTTTCATTTCTCACAGGCTGTGTCTTACACAAAGATTTAATCTAAGAGTGACTTTAAGTGTGCTCCATCCCATGGGCTGCCCCTTTCTCTGATGCTTTGATGGATGTTATCCCTGCTGCATCCCAGGCTCAGAGCCCTCACAGGGACCCTTGAGAAGACCTGAGGAAATGTGCCTTCTGATGCTCTGCTGCCCTCTGCTCAGTTCTGCCAGGCTCTTCCTCTTGGTTCCTGCTTTACTGCACTCTAGACCTTGACTGAAGTCCATACCTGAGTGTGTTCTCTCCAGAGAAGACAGAACTTGAGATTAGCTTCAAATCTGCACTATGGTGCCCATACAGGTGCACACAAATGGCAAATGGAGTTGACATTTCTCACCAGTCTCTGCCCAAAATTGTTCTAGTTAGGGTAGTGATGAAATCAGGGAATAGTGGGTATTCTGAGACCTTCAGACTTTTACTGATGTGGTTTCTGCAAAAGCAGCAAGGGAAAGCCCAGTGGTACAGTGTCCTTCCTGCTTATTTATTTCATACATTGCAGGAGTGATCCCCAGTTCCTAATAAAATTCTTAACGTGATTGATTTTAAAGGAGCTGTGAGTCTCTGTGACTAACCACAGGGAAGAGTTGAGCCAACAAAGCTTTAATGGAAATACTTTGAAGGCTTGTCTCACGAAGAATCAGGTAAAAGGATTTTCATCAGACTATGGGCCTGTATAATGCATACTTTTGAGACACAACAGCTCAGCTAAAAAACATGAACTTCTAGAATTTCTTTGTGAGGCTCTCACAAAAGCTTCACCAGCATCTGTTTGCCCCTTTTTTGGGCTGGTTCTTAAGGTTTTACCCATAACATTCTTCAGTAACAGATGCCAAGACATCTCCTGAGATATTTTTTGAATAGGAACTTCCATCTGGCACCACATCCTTAGAAGCTGTGACTTGGCTTCTTTGTCTGCAGGGTGGTTAATCCTAATGAGGCAAGCACAGCAATTTGCTGAGCAGAGATATATGCTTATCAGATCCTATTACTGAGCTGATTCTCTTTTATAATTATTTATTCTGACTTCAGTAGATGAAGCAATGTGAAAACACTTAAACTGAGGGCTTTCATCAAGAAGACACAATCTCACACTCCTGTGAAAAACTGAAAGCTGCCTATATGGAAATGGCTAACTATACTGGTATAGCTGTCCCAGTATATCCTGCCAGTCAAACTTCCCATTCTCTTCTTATCTCAAGATAAATGTCCTGATTTAAATTATGTTGAGATGAACTCCATAGAAAAGAAGTACTTTTTTTTACAGGGACAGCAGTGTCCATAGAGGGAGAATTTTATTGGCGTAGCTAAACTAGTATAATTATACTGGCATAATTATGCTGGTAATTTTCCCTGTGTATACAAGCTATGAGTCTCAAATTGTGCTTCACTGGCAGAAGAGCCTCCTTTGTTGGAGAGATTCTTTAGATCTGAATCAGGTCATTAATAAGTGCTTCAGCACTCAAGTCAATGCCTCACATTTTATAATGAGTTTTACTCTTTGCTTCCCAGAGAATCCCAACTGTTTTATGCTTGTAACAGACTCTACATGAAACCTCATCCTACGCTGATGGAAAGTCAGCACAGGAGAGAAGGGTAGCAGTTACTTCCCATCAGCATCATCAGTGGTTACAACGCCTTGTGGAGATAGAGCTCAAACACCACGAAATAGCACCAGACTGCCATATGTGTGGTTTTGTTTCTTTGCTTTTCTATTTCTTCTGTTTTGTATTTCTGTAGCCTGTTTTGCTCCCTGCTAATGAGATTTCTGTTCAAAGGGGGACACCATGTATGACTTGTAATATATATGAAAAAAGCTGTGCATGATGGTTTATGAGAAGACAGGAAGGCTCAATAACCATGTGAAATAGGATAAGTAATTTGAACAGAAATATCTTCAATGACAATGAGTCATCAGGACCAAGATGGGCTGCCTCATGTGAAACAGAACCATGTCAAGTGGATGAGGCTGTAATACAGCCACAGCCTTTGCTAAATATAGCCATATACACTTATCAGTTGAACTGGAAGTATGCAGAACAGCAAAATAAATGGCTTAAACGATCATTAGACAATAGAAAGCTAAACAAATACAATAATTATATTTTCTATAAATAGCAAAGTAAACTCATCAATCAGTGGTTTTTCTTTAATAGTAATTATTGTAGAATGAAATGAATGAGAAATTATGATAGGTTTTACAGAATTACAGAGAAACTGATTGGAGCTAATTGGGACCAGCCTCCCTCTCATACAGGACTACTGCCAACACCTGCTGTCAGCTGTGGCTTTGTCTAGGCAAGTTGTGAAAATCCCCACGGACGGTGATTTTGCAGCATCTCTGGGTACTTCCTCCACTGTTACCCTCCTAGTAAAGCTTTTCCTTATGTGCAAACTGAACCTCCCCAGCCACATCTTGTGACCATTGCTCTTCATTCACTTCATGGTCTCCCCTTGAACAGATAAAACAGCTTCTTGCATGTTATGTCATTTGTCTTCTGGACCATTTTGGTAGCTCTCTGCTGGGTCAGCTCCAGTTTCTGCATATCTCTCTTAACTTGGGAGTGGGAGCATCCACAGTGGGACACAGTATCCCACATGTGCAGAGGCAGATTGCAATTTCATCAGCTGGGCACACTCCTTCTACTGCTGCTCAGGACGTGGTTTGTCTTATTTACAGGGAGAGCTTCCTGTCAGCTCCTATTCAGGCTGGTGTCCACTTGTCTTTTTCACCAGGCTTCTCCCTAGCAGCCAGTGTTTGGATGCCTGGGGCTGTCCTAGCCATGAGCAGAACATCACACTTCATTGATATTAATAACATTTTTTCTTATCCCTGTCCTCAGGTTTATCAAGGACCAGCTTGAGTGAGGCTCTACCTTTCAGTGTGTCAACTAGTCCTAATTTCCTAGCATCTTCAAAATTGCTGAGGATTTATTCTGTTTTACTATTCAGGTCATTGATACTGTTTGTTACTGGCCAACAGCTGGTTGATAGCTACCAACTGAGACATTGCTTGGTAGCCTTTGAGATCAACAGTCCAGGCAGCTTTCATGACACCTGGTGGACTATAAATCCTCAGCTTCCAGATGAGAGGACTGTGGAGATGAGTCAGAAGTCTTAGTGAAATCAAGTATAGTTTATCCAATACTCTCTCATCAGCAAAACAAGAAGACATTTCATCTCTGGAAGCAATCAAGTCAGCCAGGCATGATCTGCCCTTGGTAAACCCACACTAAATGTTGTACTTACAACTTGTATCAACAAGACCACAGTAATTTTGTAGCATACGAGAAAAAAGTGTGTCCACCAGGGAGGTGAAATTTGCTTTTGGCCAGTCTTCCCAGCTACTGATTCTGACCCTACAGCCCAGGCTCAGAGCCTTCACTGTGGCTCCTGAGAAGAGCCAAGGACAAGGTCTCATAGTGCACTGTTGCCCTCTATGCTTAGTCCTGCCAGGTACTTCCCTTTGGCTTTTGCTCTACTGCACTCTAGACCTTGGCTTGTATGCACATGGTGTGTGCACTTATGTATCCAAACAGACCTGGAGAAAAGTTAAAATTTGAGATTAGAGTCAAATCCGCACTACAGTGCCTGCATAATTGCACCCACAGAGGGCAAATGAAGTTGACATTTCTCACAAGTCGTTGCCAAATGTGCTCCCTGTTGGAGGGAAACAACTTTGGAGCTTGTTTTGGTAGCAATTCCTCTCTGTCCTGGCTAGTCAGAGGTTTAGCAGTGCTCACTCTTAGATTCCCATCTGGGCAAGCCATGAACCACAGGCAGGGTCTCTGTCTTCTTCTGCCATTAGGATCTACTACAACATTGTACATTGCAAGGACTGCACATTTCTTTCAAACTCAACAAAATCAAACTGACCCTCAGTATACGTCATGCAGGATTATTAGATTTAATTAGACATTGATCTTGATTTCATAGATGCTCCTGTGTTACACACAATAATAACAATACATCTCTCTGTCCTGAAATTCTTTTTCTCTTGTTTTTCCAAGAAGGATGTTAACACATGTGGCTAAATAGACTCGTCAATGCTTTAGGTTTTACATCCAGACAGTCCCCACCATTCTTAATTCATAAATCCCAGCATTGTATTCTCAAAAGAATCCATTCTAAAGGGCATCGAAACTCTTTGTGACTTTTCATGCTACTGTTTTGTCTTTCAAGTCAGACCCCATACATGGAGCCGAATCAATGTCTACTGAGTAAGTGACAACTTCACCTCATTTTCCCAGTCTGCACTGAATGAGGAGAATGGATTGCATACTTTAAGGGTTACTTACCAGGGAGGCATAAAGACTTTAATTTAACCAATTAGTTGTCTTCCAAAGTTTATTTTTTATGCTGTGATGAGGAAAGTTATTGCACATAGCAAAATACTTTTTTTTTTTTGCTCTCTCCATTTAGCCTGTCAAATCTGGCTTTCTCTAAGTGTTCCTTGTGATACAGAAGGCTAAACAGCCTGCTCAGATCAGCTCCAAAATGCAATTCCCACTGGGTCTTAAAGCTGCAGGAGGTGTGGCAGTACTTTAGTTAATCTGCCTCCATTACCTGAGCCAAGTTTGCGGCATCTGTACTTATTAATGAAATTAGACTGTGTGAAAGGCATAGCAATTGATCTTTTCCAGGGTTAGGAACAGTGTTAGAGCGTTATAAGCCTCCGTAATGACGAGAGTACAGTCCCATTACCAGACCTGACTCTAAAGCTTTCCAATAAAGGAGATGCCAGTTCTTCCATAATATTTAACAGTAGTTTATGGTTCATGCACTGGATCTCTTTAAGGTTTGATCATCTTCTCACAAAAGCCTATGTTATGCCTTTCTTCCTCACGAGGGTTCTTCACATCATTTTCACAACTTACAAAACTGCATCTCTTCATCTCAGAGCTGCCCAATGTTTGCACTTTGTGGACGCATTGTGCTGGTTATGGAAGCAGCCAGAAGTGAGGCACTGAGCCAGTCTGTGCTGGTACCGGGGAGCACCAGGGCACTACCCCAAGTCATGGGCAAGAGACCAGGTATCCCACAGATATTCACTTGCACCGGCTTAGCCCGATTTTTAAGCCACCCTTCCTAATTTTTCTGTGGAAATCTTTTTAAGGGGAACATTTTTGATTCAGATTAAGCTAGCTGAGGTTAGAAAGAAAATTAACTTTTTCTGGAAAAGAAATAAAAATTTTCTGACTTTGTCCTTTTATGTATCATTTGTCACCATCTGCTCCTGTAACCATGATCAAAAAAGGAAGAAAAGGAAAAAAAAAAAGAGAGAGTTAAGAAGAAACAACTCCCTCAGAAGCTTGTGTGGCCTGTTAGCCACACACAACATGCTTTCAAAACGCACAAAATTGAGCATGTGCACTTACACTTGTGTGTATGTACAACATTTTTGCTGAGTATTAAATAAGGGGAAAGAAAAAGACACCTCTGGTGAAGCTGATGCATGTGTTTATCAAACAGTGTAAATCTTGTTATCTAGAGATTTAAATGTTTGTTTCAAATAACCAAAGAGCAACCCTTTCCAGCAGCCACAAATTGCATGTGAGGTCCCTTTCTTCCTATAGATCCAAACCAACCTCTCTCTTTTTTGGTCGATGTTTGCAGGCAACTATCAAAAAAGATTAAACAGACTAATACCATCAGAGCAGTGTAGCTGCACAGAATTTCTCTAGTCAGCTTAACAGAATGCATTGACTGTGAATTTGCTTTGTAATGGTACAAGCTCACTTGATATTTCTATCCAGGATAATGATGTCCTGCCAGATCCATCATGCTGGAGGAAAAAGTGTCCTTTGCCCTTCCAACACTTGTGATGGAACAAGAGTTAGGCAAAAATAATTAGCTAATATTTGTCTAGGGGCTTATGTGCACAGAGAAGCCAGGAAAAAGGGATCTCATGCTTCTAGGAAAAAATTGCCAGAGAATAAAAGAAGATTTCAAGGCCAGAGTTGAACAAAATGTTCTCAACTCTTCAAAAAATAAAAAGTCATGGGAATCTGTTGATTTTGATAAAAGCAAAAATGCTAGACATGTGAAAAGAGTAATTTCTACTTTTTCATTTTTCTTCAGTATCTCCAAAACAGTTCCTCAGTTACTTTAATGTCAGAATGTTAAACTTAAGAGGTTATAAGTTATTTAATTATGTTTACACATTTTTGTTAAAATAAACAAATAATTGCATAGAACCATATATTTCAGATAGATATGTTTATATTTATATATTTTAAATATATATATAGGTATGTATATATACATACCTATATATATATTTATTAGCCTTACAGTGTTATAAATGAGAAGTTTAGTGGCTTTTGTAGCCATGCCCCATAGCCCTGTAGCCCTCCCATGCCCAGAGGTGTCCCTGACACATCAGGTAGAAGCTACAGAATCCTCGAATGGGCAGAGAGAAGACTGCTACTACCAGCAAAATTGTTTCATCTTATGGGCTGTTTCTGGCCCATTCCTAAGAAAAGTCCAAGTTAATCAGCAACCCAAAATGTGAGTGGATTCTCCCAGCAGGTTCCTTAGCCCCTTTATGCCTTGGCATTCACAATCTGAAGACACAACAAAGGGCAAGATAAGAGAGATGATGTGACCCATTTGGGATGGCAGATCAGCGGCAGATCAGTTTGGCAAGCAAAACTCAGGTCGCAGATCAGTTTGGCAAGCAAAACTCAGGTCTCTCGTAATCTCTACTGGCTCTTGTAAAGCCTGAAGCCTGCCATACAGGTGTGCTTTTGGTAAGGAAATGTAATGTATGTATGTAACTATTTCCTTTAGAAATGGTGCTAATGACCATTGCCCATTGAGCTCTAAACAAATCTGAGGAAATTTTGCAAAACTGAGCCCGAGGCTTCTTTAACTAAACTTGATTCTCAGTAGGTTTGTTCCTTGATAGTTGCACGCCTCATTCTGAAAATGTGGGAGTTCAAGGTGACTTTGAGATGAAAATAGATAATAAAATCATTATCTTGGAAGCAAATGACTGAGGCCAACCAATATTCTCACTGTGAGGGTGATCAGGTTAATAGTTATCCCCTATACTGCTTTTTGAAGTGGCAAGGAAGGTCCCCAACAGATTTTTCAAGAAGATCACAACAGTAACAACTCACAGAGTACTAAACATGTTTCATGAATATCTTATTCTAGATTTTAATATGTATTTTCCCAGATAGAAACACAGTAATTCTTCAGGCTGTGCCATCCAATATTATGCCCCCCTAATTTTTAACTTGTCTTAAATAAAGCTTGAGAGCAATGGTTTTTTTTTTTAGAATCATTCTAATGTGTCATTTTTCAAAACTTAAAATTCAAGTTTGATGTATTTTCAGAGCCATAATCAGAGTGGGTTTTTTACAAAACACTAAGGAGATGGAGAGCTCCAGGTATTTAATTTATCCAAATTGCCCTGAGTTCATCTTCACTGGTAGTGTACTTTTTATTTTATTTTATTCTAAACCTACTAGTGAATTCTCAGCAAATCCTGCTGCTAGGGTTTGGCTTCTGCAGTCAACTTTAATCTCTTCAGATTGGCCAAACTAATGAAAATAGTCAATAGCTATTGCATACAGTAAGGGGATCTGGAACTTGTCTCCAATTTTGTGGATCTATAACTCAGAAATAACACAACTGAAATCTACAGCCCTAGCAATAAAAGGCAATATACAGGTTCTGAATCTAACATGGATTCAGAATTTCATTTTTGCTATTTATGACTTAATATTTTCTCGTTCAAGTAGGAAAGCCTTATTGTACTGAGCAATACTGAGCAATTCCATGTTGTCTCATTGTAAATACTTCCAATAGAGTCCATCTGAACTACTGTTATTAATTCCCTTCACAACCAGCAAGGAAACATAGATTTTAGTAGGTGTTTCAGATAGATGCCTAAAAGAGATGAACCTCATGCTCTGTAATTTCCAGTTTCTTCCTAATGTTTTTAAAAGGATCTTAGGGAACACACGCAGATATAAATATCCACATTATGGATGGTTCACTTTATTTGAGAGAAGTTACATTTCTTTTCAGAAGAAACCAGATCTACTCTTTTCTCTGCCTACTGGACAGAAGAATAAGACGGCTATTTCTCCTCTACATGCAAGCTTTTGGAGATAACAGAGAAGAATCTCTTGGTTGAGGATGCAGAGAAGATAAAAGAAAGAAACGAAGAGGTAGGACAGGAAAATATAAGTATTCCGTGATATCCTGGAGTCCTCTCTTCTGCCTGCCTGACATTTTGCTGAGTAACATGGAGTCCTGCTACTGTGGCAAGCAAACAGAGGTGAAACCTGGCCAGAGGATAAAGTTGTGCTGTGCTATGATTGTGCAAGCAGAGGTGGTGGAATGCATCCAAAAGGAAGTATGACATTTCAGCATTAATACTTTAAATACAACTTTTGTTCTACAACATATGTTGACAATTTAAAAGTTTTTCATCTTTATTTTGTATAGCCACAAGTATTAGAACTTTGAGGTTTCACAAAAAATGGAAACCCTTCTGTTCAGCTCTACTTGTCTTGAGCAAGGTGACTTCATTATGATTTCAGATATGTCACAGCTGAGGAATAACTTCTTACTAGTTTAGATGAACGTGTAGGAAGAGAATGTAATTGGTATACTCCTACTGCAAGCAAAACAATTTTAACGTATTAGCTTCCCCATTTAGTAGCTGCTTTTAAAATTGCTTTTGTCATTTAGAAGGTCAACGTGGAAGAAGATTTTACAGAAGAGTAAAAAAGGGGGCAATGAAAGGGATACTGAAAGCAAAGAAGAAGAAGAAATATATCCAGGTGATTTTGTATTGGAGGTGATGCATTGTGAGAAATTATAGTTGAGCAAAATAGACAATCAAAGGTATTAGGGAATATAAGAGAATCAACTGTTAGCTCCAACCAAGAAGTGATGGAATGGAAGGACAACTCAATAGGATGATAAGAATGAAAGACTGAAGATCATTGATACAATATTTTAACAAAGCATTGCAATAGATAATCTTGGAGCTCTACAAAGGTCAGCTGCCTCCTACCTCCCACTTTTAATACCTAAGTCTAAAATTCAGATCCTCTGGGCAGCTGCGCTGGTACCAACCAAACCTGGTAGTGTCTACAGCCTCCAAGTACCTAATCTGAGGTTTTGCTGTGAAAACCCAAGGAGCGGCTTGAAGAGAGATTTGAAAAAAGGCATCCTCAGAACCTGACAAGCTACGGATTTCTTTGCCTGAACCCCAGAAAACTCACAAAGTATTCCCTGCAGGTCTTTCTTGATGGTCACAATCTGGTGGTCATTCTCAGCACATGGTTAAGCCTCAGCTAATGTGACCTTAGAGTGGCTTTAGATGCACATGTTCCTCTTTGTACTAAATACCTGAGTGTGAATTGGAACTGGAAAGAGAATTCTCGTTTCCCTTTCCTTAATTCACTCATCTAAACTAAATTGAGACCCAGAGAGCCACCCCTTGTCTCCTCTATTTTACCTCCTTTCTGTTCTCGCCTCTTCCCAATGAAAAAATTACTTTCCAACATGTGTGTGGAATAACTGTGCTAATGAAGATCCCTGTCAGCCTCATCCTGAGGGCATCTTATGTGACATGGGAAAGGCAAAGGTAAGTCCTATCAGAGAGGTGGATTAGTGGGAAGGTGGGATGGGTAAGAAGCATCAAAGCTTCTAGGTAACTGAATGCGTTTCCTGAGTATTTTAGTGGAGTGCTGAGCAGCCTGGCTTGACTGTTTTTGTTTTTAAAGGACTGTGTTTATATGGGCAACACGTATGTTTGGCCTTCCAAGGACAAACAGACCATTGGAGATGGTGAACACCCTGTGTGCACATGGCCTTTTCTAATGGACTGTGGTGGAGTGATCTGACAGTTTTGTCACTTTGAGGTTTCTTTGCTCTCTAGGTCACTGGCACAAAGAGTATTTTTGATGTCAACACAGAACAAAGTTCCCTGTGATCAGCTGCCTGTTTACTGCAAACTCACCTATGGCTGAAGCCTGTTTAGAAACAGAAGAAACTGCAGTACAGCAGGACAGTGAACCCTCTGGAGCAAAAATCTATAACAAGCTTTCTCCCATGCAGAAACAATAGGTTTGTCCACATAAAATCCTCTTTCTCCCAGGCTTCTAGGTACCCTGACTGCTGGATCCCCCAGTTTTTTGGTCCTCAAGGAGAAGACTGTTTAGAGTCTATTTTTATTAAGCAAATAAACACTATCTTCCTCACAAATATGTGCAACATCTGGCATGGCTTCTCACACAACTCTGCACTGTTAACTAATTTGTGTTTCACTACTGCATACATTGAATATAAAATGACGAATACGAAATAAGCAAGTTGCCTTTTCCCTTAAGAGTGTCTCCTGTTGGTTAAGCTTTGCACTGTCGGGTCTTTCACTGCTTGTGTTCTGTTTGAGGAAGCAGCTAAGCAAGTGCAGCTCTTTCAGTGCCTCACAGCAGGACATTTTATGTAATTTTCACATGATTTTGCTGGCTCTTCTCTTTACCCTCCAGAATCTTTTTTTAGATATGTTTTTATAAAGTGGACATCAAAGCTAGGCACGGTACTCTGGCAACATCCTTTCCCTACTCCACTGCTCATGCAACAAATTTTCTTCTTTTTTTGCCAGTCTGTGAACTTGTCCTCATTGTGATACCATTTCAAACTCTTACTGTCAAATGCTGAATTGGATTCTGTTGTATATAGTTCAGAGATTTTCCTTCTCTTCCTTGCATCAGAAATTTCATCCACAAGAACCAGCCAAAGTACTTATAACAAATGATTAATTTCATTAATTTCATTCTATCTCTGTCTATTGTGCATTTGTTTACAACTTTGGAACTGTTTGATGCATATATTATGCATGAATATTTCAATCCATTTGCTGTTCACAGGCTACTTGTGCCAGCTCTGTCTCTGGCTGTTCATTTCTTTTGTTCAATCTGCTTGGCATTTTTAAACGAAAAATAGACCTGGCCATGGAGTATTGAATTAGAAGGACCTTTGCTCTGATCTGCTCTAATCATTCTTTTATTTGTGTGTATTTATACCCAAGAAAAAGGAAAAAAAATTCAGAAGTAAAACTTGTGATACAGGATTGTTCTAAGGAATCTACAAGTTAGATAAAAAATATTGATACACCCCAATTTTTTGATGTCCAAATGGAACATTTCTTTCTGTTCTTTGCAACAAAGACAATTTTTCACTTCAAGATTTCAGTAAATAAAAAATAAATTGATTTTTAAAGGAAATCAATAATTATGGACATTTTGAAGATTTTTTGTCCTTTGTCATGTTTTAGGGCAGGTATATACCACACAACTCCATTCCAGAGACATGACTGGTTTTTAGAGTCTTGTTGCTTTGTGTGTATGGCCAAAACTATTACATACAGTAGATGAGAAACAAACTTCAGCATTAGCTTTTACGTGATAACAAACTTGATATCCTATAGATGTAAGAAAATATACCTGAGAACCTTCATAGAAAAAGTGAAAAGTATTAAGATTTAGCAATTTTCAGTACTTTTCTGAAAGTAGAAATAAATAAATTGAATTAATCCTTATTTTTTAAAGCATTTTCCAATTCTGGTTGTCTTTATTTATATTAGGGAAAATCTTAAGGCCACTGCCAGAGGCGTAAGCTTTTTTGTGTAAGTAAAATGATGCTTTCAAGGTATCATGATTAACAGCTGGACCAGTCTCCTGCTATCTGGCCTTGGGCGGATCACCTAAGCTGTGTAGCTCACACTCTTTGTGTAGACAGGGAATTAAAAAATTTCTATCTTCTACTCTTTTTCTCTGTGGTTATTTTACTCTACTCCTTTCTATGAGAAGGAAAGCTCAGATTTATCTTACCTATCTTTCAGCAATTCAGGTGTCTGCACTATTTATGTACAGCCAAGGCAGAGAATCACTTCCAGAGGGCAAGTGGCTGACAAATGTCTGAAGCATCCTACATAGTCTCCCATTGTTTATAGGAGAAGCATCAAGTGATTTTGGTCCTAAATTCGACTTCTCAGGTAAATGTCTCAAGTTAGATCAGCTGAATCCAGGCTGGACTGTCTTTCATTTATAAACACTACTTATCACAGAGGGTCCTGATACAGGGGCTGCAAATGAAATATGAATACTGACAAAATAATAGCAATGCTCATATCCAGTAAATTACAAAGCTGGTGACAAAAGTGCATAAATGTTTTTCCCTTTTTAAATAGTATCTGAACAAAGACAACAGAACAGGTTCTTTTGCTATCAGGACCTAATCTTTAAAAATACATCAAAGTTACTTAAGCAAAACCTAAAATGTCAACTTGTCTGGAATCAAAGTCAAATAGACTCAGCCAAAAGGTTATTGTCCACTTGTGTTTCTAAAATGCTCTGTTCTTGGAACCGGAAAGGAAAATTATCGGGAAGGCTTCCCCAAGTGACAACAGTGTGTCAACTCTTTCCTGACTTTTTTAGGACCTTAAATCTTATCTTTTACAAATGAGGCTTTCAAAGTTCAAAGAGCTGCTCTTCAAAATTCTGTGAAGTCAGGTCACCTTATCAGCAGTCTCCTGTTTGAACCACTTTTACATGGTTTACTGTAAAGGCTGAACATGCAGGTTCAGAGCACTTGATTTATTTCTCTGTCCCTGCCTGCCCTAGGCTTGCAGGACTGTACAATAAAAAAGGATGATGGCAGAGCTCTTTTCCAGCAAATGTACTTTTGAGAGTGTCCCTGTTAGGAAAATATTCTCTTGCAAATATTTACTCCACTTTTGACCGAAACCTAAAAACAAAGGTTCCAACTGTGCAGGCTGAACTGGCCAGAGGACATCCTGAGTTATCAGCACGTGTGTATTTCTGGGAGACAGGACATTGCAATGATTTACTTCTGATTTTGGGCAAAGTGGGCACATTTTTACCCCAAAATTTGGCTCAAAAACTCAGTTTCTCTCCTTGTCTTGAGAAATAGATTATTTTCCTTTCTATTTACTTGAGGTCAGTGCAGTTCCTTCTTGCACTATAGAAAACAAGCACAGCACCAGTCTCACCCCAGACTGTCTCCCAGTGGTGGATGACAAACCATGTTGGATCATCAGCTGTGCCAGAGATCTCCCCATCCTGCAGGCATTTACATCTTTGAGGTTACAAGTCCCACAGCTATATGTGAACACACATAAGAACATAAGAGAAACACATACATACATAAGAAAGCTTAGCAAGGCAAAGGATGATTGAGTTCTTGTTTAAGTTTGGCCCGCTATCAAAGGCTTTAAGAAAATGCAAATGAAGGAAATCCATAACCAAACCTAAGCCCCAGGCTCCTGAAATCTTTGAGCTGAAGTTCTCAACCTTCACATAAGGACTTGGATGTTTCCTATCTAAAATCAAATTGCTCCCATCAAATCCCTCCCATCCCACCTGTCTAGACAAGGCCTGCAGAGCAGAAATTAATTCTGTCCTACACAAAATGACTGTCCTGTTCTTTTCCGTATACACACGCAACTTGCCCCTAAATTTTCTGCCATAGTAGCCAGGTCATTTCCCCTTGATATTTTCAATGTCTGCGAGTCAATACATGGAGGCGCTCACAATGCAGGTGGGTAGAAGAAAGAAAAGAGCGTGATTGAAATGGCATTTTCTGGAGCAGGGTTCATTCCCCACCTTTATCATAAATTGATCTATTGGTCATGACTAAGAATCATTGTCTGGGTCTTGGAGTCCAATATATAAGGCATAACAAATACTCTTCTTACTTTTTGTCCAACTTTTCTGTTCATGTTTTAAATTTTGAGAGTTGAAAACTGTCTTGGTGAAATGGCATTTGGATAGGAGAAACAAAAATCCAAGTATTTCATTGACGGAAAAGTGAGATGTCAGAACTGTTTGGATGTTTGCTCAATCCTTCTTAATTATTTTCTTCTGAGGTAATGTAAGAGTAGGAGGATGCAATTTTATGGCATTTGAATAAGGGTCTTCTGTCTTAAAAAATGTTGGTTTTATGTACAAATTGACATAATTTCAGTGCCTACTTATGTCTGTTTTCTTCTCAAACTAAATGTTTAAATTAGTGTTTCTGTGTATTTAGAGAATTCTCTTTACTGGAAACCTAAGGTACTGTTTTCCAGAAAGAAACACTTTTAAATAAAAATGATAAATGAGAAAGAACTTGACCTCTGCACAAATATCCTTGTCTCCATCTAGCTTCGATAAAGCTGGTGGAAAGCTTCTAAGAAGAGCTGAGTTGGATGCTCTTGTGTGTAAACCAAGATATATGGCCTCATAACTTTTTCTCAGCATGTCTTATTTATTCAGTGAATTCCATTGTCTCTTTCCACAGGGACCCTTGCAATCTCCTCTGTCAATAACGCCAGTCATCAAATCCCAATGGCCAAATTGCCACAACCATAATTGTCACCTCCTTTTTCCTTTGCTGTGCTTCTTCACCTGCCAGCATCAATATATTTAAGACATAGCCTATAAAAACAACCAGGTAGCATGCAGAGAATAACCAAGTACTCCTTCTGCTTCTCTTGTTTCCACGTCTATTATCTCTTTTTTATCTGACTTCTTTGCTACAATAAATTCCAGTGATGAATTATAGAATAGTTTGGATTAGAAGGAGCCCCAAAAATCATCTCATTCCAAACCCCCTGCCATAGGCAGGGACAGTTTTCACTAGATCAGGTGGCTCAAAGCCCCATCCAACCTGGACTTGAACACTTTCAGGGATGGGGCATCCATGGTTTCTCTGGGGAACCTTCACAATGTCTCACAACCCCCACAGAGAAGAATTTCTTCCTTGTATCTGTTCCTACCCTCTCTAGGTGTAAAGCAAATATCTCTTGTTCTATCGTTTACATGTCCTTATAAAACAAGTCCCTCTCCAGATCTTTTGTAAGACCCCTTTAGGTACTGGAAGGCTGCTCTCAGGTGTCCCTGGAGCCTTCTCTTCTCCAGGCTGAAAAGCCCCAACACTCTCAACATTCTCCTGTCTATATAGGAGAGGTGCTTAAGCTCTCTGATCATTTTTGTGACCCTCCTTTTGACTCACTCCAGCAGGTCCAACATCTCTCTTACGTTGGGGACCCCAGAGATGGATACAGTCCTTCAGGTGAGTTCAAATGACACCTCCCTTGACCTGCTGGCCACACTACTTTTGATGCAGCCCAGGACATTGTTGGCTTTCCGGGCTGCAAGTGCACATTGCCGGATCACCTCGAACTTCCTGTCAACCAGCACACCCAATTCCTTCTCCTCAGGGCTGCTCTTGACCCATTGTCCCTCCAGCCAATATTAGAAGCTAGGTGTAATTTGACTGAAGCAGAATCCAGCCCAAACTGTCAGTCCTTCAGGCAAGGAATTGCTTTTTTTGTTCAAGTGCCCAGCATATTCTGAAGGAAGAGTTTAGAATAATGACTATTGATGTTGTTACCACACAGGGGAAGAACTATTATCCATGTTTTGCAGTTATTTTTTTCCACATGGCAAACACGAGCCAGGAATGTGAATGTATCTTGTGTGATATGTTAACTGCACAATCAATTACTTGTGTCTTGCGTTTCAAAAGATAGGCAATTGTTGCACACCCACTACTTTGTGTCTGATTGCTTAAATCATTTACTTTATTCATTTAGGCAGAAGAGTCCTTGATGGTTCCATCTGTCTGGCTTTCTAGGCTAGAGCTATGGGTAATCAATTAACTGCACCGGTCTGAAAAGCAGAAATGCATGCATGCAGCCTTCCAGCCCTACTCATAAGGGTAGTGCAAGCCATTTGTTATAGAATACAATTACCAACCAGACCTTTCTGATCTCTTCTCAAAACCTTACTTCCTTCCAGGAGTCTGAGAGTTATTTCTCAGTAACCTACAACCACAACAGAGAGTGTACAGAAACCAAGGTGAAATGACTTCAATGTGCCATGCAAAGGCATGTACAGCAGCTCAGATGAGGTGGCTGTTTACGGCAGTATCCTGACTTTCAGGGTGAATCATAGAACATCCTGAGTTGGAAGGCACCCACAAGGATCACCAAGTTCAACTTATGGTACTGCACAAGGCAATCCCAAGAAGAACATCATGTGCCTTAGAGCATTTTCCAAATGCTTCTTGAGCTCTGTCAGGTTTGCTGCTGTGACCACTTCCCTGGAAAGCCTGTTCCAGCTCCCAAACCTCCTGTAGGTGAGGAACCTTTACCTAATATCCTACCTAAACCTCTTCAGACACAACTTCAGGCCACTCTCTTGGGTTCTGTCATGTGTTGCAAGAGAGGCGATCAGTGCCTTCCCCTCTGCTTCCCATCGTGTGGAAGCTGTGGACCACAATAAAGTCTCCTTTCAGTCTCCTCATGGAGGAGCAAGAGGAGCTAAATTGCATCAGAGCGATCCCTGAAGGACTTTCCATTCCCTGAGACACATTACCTAGCCAAGTCTGACTGCACCAGGACCTGTGCTTAGAGTGAGCTAGGATGAGGTAGAAATTTGCCACTCCTGAACTAAAGAATGTGGAAAGTTTTTCTGAGAGCTATGACAAAGCTTTCTGGAGATGTTCAGGAACAGCTGGTCCCAAGCTAAAGAACCACTCTTAACAGGTTCTCCATTTCTAAGGCAACTCCAGAGCTCTGGATGAGGATGACCATAAAAGTTCACATGGGTGCCAGCGATGCAGACAGGGAGAGCCTTGGGTCCATGCTGAGGGTCTGCAGTGGGGCTGCAGGGCCCTCTGTGGGGAGAGGCTGGGGATACCCCAAGCCAGACACAGCCAGGCACAGCCAGCTTCAGCAGCCCTGCCACAGGGCACAGCTCAGGCCCTCAGCCAGGCTTGGAGCACAGGGGGAAAACAGCTTCCAGAAAGGGGCAAATGTGGCAGTGGGAGAGACAGAGAGAGGTGAGGAGGGAGCAGCAGCACAGGGACTCTGAGGAGGGCTGGAGGAGGAGGAAGAGGGCAGGAGGGGCTGCAGACTGGAGCAGAGACCCACCCCTGCAGACCAGGGGATATTCCCTGCAGGAGCTGAGGCTTTGGAGGGCCCAATGGGAGCAGCTGTCCCTGAAAGGCTGCAGCCTGTGGAAGGGCCCATACTGGGGCAGGCAGATCCTCAGCCAAGGTTAATCCACCGCAGAAAGAAAGTTGTGGAAAGCCTGGAGAACAGCTCATATTTAATAGCAATTGTTGTCATTACCTCACAAGGGGCCTGTGTCAGCTGCAACACAATGTCATAATGGGTCCTGACGTTGCTCTTGTTCACAAGGAAACCCTGGTGGTATCTCCTGCAAGTTTTCTTTGCTGCAGTACGGCTGTACACATGACAGGCTGGGGAGTGGGTGCTAAATTTATCCCACCCCATCAGGCTCACATAACTGAAATGCTTCCTTTAAGCACCTAGATTGACTTGATTTGGGGCTTGACAGTCCCAGCACACATTGGGAGAAGACAGTTTAGGGAATTTAGGTACCTACAGAAGGCAAGTCATCATAGGTGTGAGCTATCTTGCTCTTTGGAAATGCCAGTCTGTCTCCATTGATTATAGAGGACCTACAGTCTAACTAAGGTTGAACCTGGACTACCTCCTGATATCACTGAAAACAGGGATGGAAGGCTGCTTGGGACATACTTCCCACAAACATCTCTTTACAGCTGATGTCTCTTTAAAGCCTTGACTGATTCATAGCCAACATAGCCCCAGTTGATATAGGACTGTACCAAGACTGAAATACTCACCAAAAAAAAAAAAAAAATAAAACCCCAAAAAACAAAAAACAACAAAAAACCAACAACAAAAAAAAAAAACGGAATTTGGAAGTGTCAGCATTTCCACAGAGTTTCTGGCCTGGCTGATGAGAAGGAGTTCTACAACAGCAACTCTGTATTGCAGACATTCATTGCATGAAACTTTACAGTTGCAGTAAGAGATTTGGCATAACAGTGTCACAGCCCTCAGACATTGTGACAAGGTAATACCTCCCACTTTGAAGAGAAAAGCCTCAGATCATTTGTGTTACTTATTGGAGATTAATGCTTCAGAATTTCTGTAGCAGTGGGAGACCAATATCCCATGGCAATGCTTTACTTGATCAGCCCAATCTCTAAAAGTATGTGTATTTGATAATCTTTTCTGATTTGAGTTGGTTGCTAATAGCCCGTGGCTGTGTGGAGAACACCTTACAATTATCCAGCACCTTTCATCTGGAAGCCTTAGGGCTTTGCACATATTAATAGTTATATTAATAATTAATTGTGTTAACAGTAATGCCTCTTCCTTTACCAATGTGGGAATGGAGATTCAGAAAGGCTACTGAGTTTTCAACCAAGGATATCTAAAGCTGGGGCCTGTTTAGATGAAGGGAATCAGTGTTGCTGTAATTACTGCATAATTGCATTGCTGGAGACACCCAGTGAAGACAGACAGCTCCAGGACTAAACAAAGGAGTTGTTTTACCACACTACTATAACTAAAGGCAAAAAACCCCACAGGTTTCTGCCTACTTTTTCCATCTGAGTATGTGCCTATATAGTCCAACTTTCAGAGGCTGAGATCATGCACATGCTCCAGTGAAGCTGGTAAGACAGAGCAAGTTCCGCAGTCATAAACCTAACTCAGAGCTAAGCGAGGACTGTATTAAAGCGGCTGCTAATCTGCTAAAGCACAGATTAGTGACACGCAATTATCCTTAGATCAGTGAGGATCCCCTGCAATGGCCACTTCTGTCTGCCTCCCTGCAAATCTGCTAGGAGTTCCAGCACAGGGACCTGAGGAAGAGAGGAATGGTGGACTTACAGTTTAACGTTCCAAGGACAAAAGCCCTTAGGCACCTATGAGGAAAGCTTAGCAACAAAGTATTAAGCATGCATCTAAGCACCCTTTAAATAGGTAGTCATGAATGGAAGTGTAATTTGAGGGTGAAGGGGAGAGGGTGAGGTTCCAAGTACAAACCACTGCCAAGGGCATTGCAGAAAAACCCACAAATAAGCAAGCCAGGTTGGTCTCTTCAGCAGAGCCAAAAGGGTGTTGGTGAGAGAGAAAGTCCTGGTCATATTGCTTGGTGCAATAGCACCTAGAGAATGTGAAGTGTTCCTGAAGTGCTATGTATTTATTTTTATTCCTACCCACTCATTATTGTATCTGACACCAGTTCAAACTGACCTCGTAGCATGTCTTCATGCTGCCTGTCCCTTTAAGAATTTCTCTATGCATGCCCCATAATCTTCTTCTTCCCAAGCAGTCCTGTGGTGTGTGTGGCTAAGCAGCACATGATGGTAATTGGTTAAAGAGAGTTATTAACGGAGACCACATCAGAGCTCTTGCAAAACATACAATGTATTTATTCAGCATCACGTCAGCTAACTCCTAATGAAAGGGCACTGCACAGCAGAGTGCAGGACCCCAGTGGTCAGAAATAGTCCCACTTAAATGCTATTTACCTATAAAGAGCTCAGTTCTAATTAGGGGCGTGGGAGCCAGCAAGGGTGAAATCAAATCCTTGTCCCGACCATATCCTCCATGCTAGTGCCTGAAAAAGTCTTTTAATAGACACACAAATGCTCAGTTGCATTTGATTTGTATGCTTTTCCGCTCCTCTAAACTTCCTGCTTTTGCCTGGGACTGGAAGTAGGACAGAATGAAAGATCATTACAACATTTGGCTCAGTAGTATTTGTAGAAACCTCATGCGCACACACACAAAATTAAAAATTGCCTGATCTCCTAAGATGCTGTAGAGCACTGAGAGCTAAACAAACTTTGATTCCTTGTGCTAGGCTGGAGGCAGTTGAAGCTAATACTTCCTTTGTTTTGTGTGATATATTTGCGGTCTATTTATGATACTTACAAGGATGCTGCATCCTATGGAATCCCACCATTACAATTTTTGGTTTTATACATATTTATTCCCCCAGCATCCCAGTAAATAAGAGGAATGTTATTATCTACTATCAGAAACTGGGAATAGAGATTCATAAAAATGTTAAAATACTTATGAGATGCAGACAACCTTAAAGGCACCCTGATGGTCTTGAGAATTAGGTTTAACTGGCTAAAGGCTTTGACTCCCGAGAGCAGCATATTTACATGGGACAAGTAAATGGTTATAGTATCTGACTACCCCTTGCTCCTCTGCTGGGCATGCACACTCAGACGACTGAAATGGACAACTCCAGGGCACACATTCCAGCTGATGCAAATATGTTTCTGCTCCAGAGACAGTCACCCTTCAAGGAAGTACCTGGCCATGGCAGATCTCTCAGGTTATTCTGTAAGAGATGGAGGGTTGGAGAAGGGTCACAGTCCTACAGGGAAACAGGGTGGAAAGGAATGGGTTAAGGGTACCTTCACCCCACTACTGACTTCAGTCAGTTTGGGGCAGCCTACCTGTATCCTGCTGCTGGCTGCACTGAGCCCTCTATTTATAAGAAAGACTTGCAGGGTCTAAGCATGTGATTTCTCTGGTGAATGAGCTAATTGAAATGGATCCCACCTGTTACTATAGTATTTATCCTGTGGAGATGAATCCAGAGAGAAAGGCAGGGTAGTGAGAGTCATCTGCTGACTGCTTGTAATCCCCAGGGTGAGGATCCTTGGGCCAAAAGCAGAGGGCTCTTCCAAGCTGTCAGGAAATTTGGCAAGATGATGACAGGAATAATGAAAAAATGTACAGTTGTACTTTCACTTCAGACTTATACCTTTGAGCATGTTCATCAAAAGGTTCATGAACTAGGGTTTGAAGAACATTTTTCTGTCCTGTAATCTGATAATTTCCCTTTTATAAGCTTTTTCATTGTGTTTTGTTTTTTGTGCTAGAACAGGAAAATATGAAACCTGTCAGTTCTCCTTCCCAGGATGCTGCATGAACTTTCGCTTTAGTTAGTTATGAACCAGGCTGGTTCACCCCCAGGTTTCACTTTGAGTCTGAAGCTTGTTCAAGCTGAACATTTTTTTCTGGGAATATAATTTTTTCTGGGAACATAAATAGACTGCAAAATTCTGGGATTGTTCAATCCCAGAATCTCAGCACAAATCTCAGTCACATGCAAATGAAAGTGTAAACTGGTGTGAGTTAGCCAGAATTTTGTTAATGCAGTTACATTTATGAGTGTCTGGGAGTCTGTGCATGCTCTGGTCATGCCTGTCCCAAACTCTCTCTCTACAGTGAGGAGTACTTCCCCCAGTCCCTAATGACCACTGAGTCAGTTTAAACCCAGCCCAAACTGGCCACATGAAACCTGTCAAGTTATAGACTGCAATGGGACTGCCTAACCTTATAGGGATCTGTCTGTTTAACCTGAAAGTTCCCAAACTCCCAACTGGAACCCTTACAGGGCCCAGGAGGGTCTTCCTGAAGAGACATGAATGACAAGCCTCCATCCAGGCTTCTGTGGTGATACAGAATCAGGTGTCAGCCACCTAAATCCTTCCTACAGTCTTAAAAAATGCCATCAGGGGAGCTCAGATGTTGGTTTGAGACTTAGAGCCACCTCTGTAATCTCATAATCTGGTCAGGAGAGCTGGGATGTGGCCTGATCTCCTTCCTCTGTCTCTTTTGCAGGGTTGGATGCAGAGCAGCTCAACTTCAAGGAACTCCTGAAAGATAATATCACACACACAAAAGTACATAAAAAAAGAGGCAACGTCCAGTTTTAGCCTTTTCCTCTCTGTCAATCTAAGCACCTGAGATGTTTCTCCATTTTCTCAGGTAGCAACTCAACATGTTCTTTTACCCTTGATTCCAAAAATGTCACCCCTGGAGCAGAGTCTCAGACCATGAGGAATTGCATCCATCTTCCCACACTTGCTAGTTTGCAGTGAAGTAGGTTTTCTTTGGTTACAGAAATGAAACTTGAATGCAGCAACTTCAACTGCAAATGCTCTGACCAGGAGGGGTGCAGGCAACCTGAGGATGAGCATCTGACAGACCCACACCAGAGGTTTTTAAGCATTTCCAGCACCAACCCCCTTAAACTTACCTGTTACGTTTTTTGGGTTTTTTGAGGTCTGCAATAGTTTGCATCTGATTACCAACTAGTTTGTGTTGGTTTGACTGTTTAAAATATTTTATTATTTGTTTGATGATCCCATTTACCCTTACAGTATAGGCAGATAAGTGGAAATCTCTCACAGACTTCAGGAACTTGTAAATTGGAAGCCAGAGAGAAAGACAGAGAGGTTTGAGTCACCCATGGAAAACCTTTGTAAAATTTCTCTTACATGAAAAACACATATTTATCCAGGACAAGAGAAATGTGTAGTTAGTCTGATAAAGCCAGGGATGTATCTCTGTGGATTCCAGTGGGATTTTGAGTGAATATCTCCAGACTCTTATGATCCTGCACTTAAGACATTCATTTTAATTAAACTATAAATTATAGATACTTAAAATTGTCACTTCTAAGTGAATACACCAGCGCTTCTTACACAGATTTTATCATACTGATAATTGTCAAGTGTTGCAACAATATTGCCATTGTTCCTATTTGTTACCTATTATCTGAAAATTGATATCTGTGACTTTTCATTATGCCATAGGAAGAGATTATGTTGCAGGAATGTGCAACAATGAAGTTGAATATTTTTTCTCCCAGGTATTCGTGTTCCCATGGCTAACACTGCTAAGCTCATCTGCTCATTTGTTTTTTTCTTCCGAAAATCAGTTACTCCAACCCTTCCCCCTCCTACCCCCATACCCTGCCATCAATAATAAAAGAAAAAAGTGAACATGATAAAAAATTTTTGTTTTGATTTTCTTCTGAGTTACAGCTTTATTTCCTCTCCCTTTGCTCCCCTCTAGCTTTCAGGTGTGTCTCAGCACAGAATCATTGTCAAAGGCGCACCGTTTCTCCTGATGTAAGAGCCATGAAGTCAGCCAAAATGACATTCTTTAAAGCCAAATGGAAAGAATACGACTTTGAAGCACAGGAAGACATGAACATTCAGTGTTTCCTTCCGCCCCTGTGGCTTTGAGTGAAGCACTCCCAATGATTTCTAAGGTATTATCTTTTGCTTTTTTAGCTTCTTCATTGATTTTTTTTTCCCATCCCATTTGTAATGTGAAAACTAAGTCCTGTCATGGACTTTCGAAAAAACATATAGGATAAAAGTGGTTTATGATAAAGCTTTGTACTGTTCTAGTCCTGAGTCCTGAGAGCTTCTGCTTCTCCAAATAAGGGGGCAATAATTTTGCCAGCAGTGAGCAGCAAGTCGTTCAGGGACAATTAGTGTCTTTGGCCCTTAGTAATCAGATTCTCTCTGTCTAGTCTTTCTTCTGCACCCAGTCTTTGTTCTCCTGCTGGAAATGGTCTGCCTGAGAAGTACGAGACTGAGTGCCCTGTGACACCTTTGCACTGCCAGGACCTTTGGGTTGGTATTTCTGGAACAAGTCCCCACAGATGTTACACATAATATTTTGAACATTAAACTCCCTGAACATGATTTTGAAAAGAACCAGCTTTAAGCTTATAGCATTAGATCCTGGAAACCGCAGCTGAGGATACCTATAAACCTTATTGCCCAACTAGTTAAAGGGTGGAAGAACAGAAGAAAGGAAACCACATCATCTCCATTTCATAGATACACTGCTCATATGTGAGAGATGCACAAGGAATGAATACTAAGGTCTGAATCACCCATTTGGAGGACCAGTCCAGCACTTGAAATAAAAAAACAAACAAACAGTTTCAGTTTTTCCTTTTAGCTGGAATAAATCAAAGCAGCAATGGAAAATACAGGCACGAACTCAAAACCCTGTAGTGGTTCTGTTTGGAGAGGTAGGTGTAGAAGTACTTGATTTTTCAAATGAAAATTCTGTTCTTCAGCTCATCTCAGAAAGAGATAAACATCACTGTTCTGTGGAATTAAATTGTTCAAGAAAAGAAAATAGAAACAAGTGAAAGTGATATTCTGGTACACCAAGATAAAGTGAATTGAAGACGTCATGGGGCAGGATGATCCAGGGGCCCAGAATATGCAACATCAGCTTAAATCAGCATGTGCTGTGAGTGTTCAACACCTTCAAAAATCTGTCCCCTCAGCATATTTTTCCTTAATCGGAAGCCCTGGACCAGTGCCAAACACTAAAATGTTAGGTTAAGCAGAAGAAACTCAGTTAACTTGTTGAGTCAAGTGATTTCATGTAACTTGCTCTAGAGGGAGGCTTTTTTATTCTGAGGGTAAGCCAATGGTTAAATGTCCTCTTAGAATTTATATATACTTAATTAGGAGTTGGAAACTTGATAAGGCAAAAGGAACATGGGAACATTGCTGCTTCCAGTATGTCAGGAATTATTTGAATTTTTTGAGGAAGGAGGGAGATAATCTGGAAAAAAATATTTTTAAGACAAAAGAAAAAACATTCTATCTCACTGATGAGGAGGTATTTATTTGTGGAACTGAAATTTCTCAGCTGCCTTTCTTCCACATCTAGAAATCTCATGTGCTAAGCTAGGTAAGTGCAGATTTTATGTACTATTAAGCACGAGTTTTGTTTCTTTGAGCTGAAAGTCTCCTTCACCTAAAAAATTTCCTCGAGATGGATACAGACATTCCTTGTTCATCTTGCGGTATCTTTCAACTCTGGAGTCTAAGTGCTTGATCTGCAAGTTTTCTGCTTCAGCACTGGTCTGGCCTACATGAGAATCCCCTGTGCATGTTGGACTGCTGGGACAGAGAAAGTGGACTTTTACTCCTCATAGTTTTTTACGGCATAGTCCTGTCCCAGGAAAATTCACACCAAGGATATGCCAAAATTTTGGGTTTACCTAAACCTGGGGTTTTTAAAAATGTTTGATAAAACAACCAGAGTCTGGAGAAATATTTTGCTTTTTCTGGAAGAATTATTCTGTGAAGGAAGCTAATAAAAGACTAACACAAACTATATCTACTTTTCTTCTTTAAAGACCTCACTTAAGAAATTTTGAAGGGGTTTAAATATTTTAACCTCAAATAAGGCAGAGATTTTAAATCTGATATCTCATTTTGTGGGTGAGCAATGGTGGTCCATAGGTATTTCAGGCTAATGCTTTGTTTTCGACCCCCATTGAAGGGCTTTTAATTTTATTTCAATCTTTACAATCTTTACTTCAATCTTAGTACTTCAATATTTACAGTTATATAAATTTGCAGTTACATTGAAGACAGAATCACAGCCTACCATAAGGACTCTTGCTTGGAAAAGAGCACCAGTGGGTTCCAGCAGCTCTTCTTGTGACTTTTTAACCATAAAATAGCGCCACTTCAGAAAAAATGGTGAACTTCTCAGTCAGCTCCTCTTCTGAGAAAGAAAAAGCCTTTGACTCAGGTAAACTCTGAGCAGAGTGAACACGTCCCTTCTGCCCTGCGCTGGGCTACCCTACTGTGGAGATGGCAGAACAGATCTCTCACCACGGGGGCAGCTTTGTGAACAGTGCCCATGTCTCCTTGTTTCTCCATCCTACTCTGAGCCAAAACAGCCTGATTTAGTGATGTCAAGACAAACCCTGCTGAGTCCTAATGAAACAGTTCCTTGACTGTTTATCCTATTTATCAGACTTGTGCACTTTATGAAGCAATCACCTGATATACAATAACTGCCTGGAAAAAACCCTATAAATTAGAATAAACTTTGTCCATATCTGTGGCAGCAGTCAGTTTCAGGGTCGTGTTTTCTTTAAACCTTCATGGCACGGCGCTTTTTGTTTCATACTTGTGATATCACTAAGCCAGGGTTGAAAAGGAGGTGGGTGAAGAGCTATCTTCAGCCACAAAGCCCAGTGTAACTTTCCACAGTGAAATTTCTTTCCTTTCTCTGTCTTGGCATTGGCAATAATTTGGGATAAATAAAACAACAGAAGGTGGGAAAACTCACATAAACTGATTTTCATAATACTCCTCAGACTCTTGACTGTGCTTATCTTTCCATTTAATACTGCAGGATGTATTTCTGAAATAAAGAACACATATCGAAAGAAAACATGATGGAGTCAGTTAATAATTAAACAACAGCAATTTGAAATACACCCATAGAGGGATCTACTTGATATCACAAGTCTTACATATTTGATAATTGCACAGGCAAGCTTTGTTTAATGAATGGTGATACTCGGGGGAAAAAAAAATCATGTTAGGAATTGTTGTGAAAGGTTTTATTTTAATAAAAGAATGTATGATCACACAAGCTCTTGTATCATATTCTTTCCCACACAGGCTCTTGCATACTTCTGGCAAAAGCATTAGCTGTTTACATTTGCTTTGTTTTCACTCCAGCAGCCTGTGACTAATCCTTGAATGCAAGCAGTAAGGTTGACTCTGTTGAAAATGGCTTTGGAGGGGTTTGCTGTTTGTTGACAATGATTGGGAGTAAGAGAAAATTACTTCCTCTGAAATGTAGCATAAATAAAAGGGCACCAGAGCAGCTGTACAGGGTCAGTCCATAGGGCTCTCCAGCCCAGCATCCTGTCTCTGAGGTTGGATAGGAGCAAAAAGGAGGAGTATAAGCTACAAAAGAGAATACAAACAGGGTAAGTATGCAGAGATCCCTCCATCCTATCTGCTTTCAGGGATTTTTGTCTCAGGTATTCTTTTAGCTGGAACGGTGTCAGTGTTTAGATCTCGGTAACGAGCATTGTTCAAAGATGAAAGCTGGTACTAGCACTGTAGCCAACTATCTTGGCCTGATTTTCTAAAATTTTCCCTGTACTTCAGCCACTTCTCTGTCATGCTGCAGTTTCCAAGGCCTTGCAGTGACCTCATGTTTGTTTAGTTTATCAGGGAAAAAAAAAGAAAGATGTGACAGAGCCAATCAATTAAATTAATGGCTTCTTAGCATAACATACCTGGACTTGTGCAAAGCATTTGACACTGCCTCACACAACATCCTTGTCTCTAAACTGGAAGGACATGGATTTGACAGATGGATCACTTGGTGGATAAGGAATTGACTGAATGGTCACACCCAAAGTGTTGTAGTTAATGGTTTGATGTCCAAACAGAAAAAGGTGACATTCCTTGGGGTCAGTATTGGGACCAGCCCTGTTTAACATCTTTGTTGGTGACATGGACTGGGATCAAGTGCACCCTCAGCAAATCTGTCGGTGACACCCAGCTGTGTGGTGCAATCAACAGGCCAGAGGGAAGGGATAACATCCAGAGGGTCCAGGATAGGCTTGAAACATGGGACCTTCGAAGCTCATGAAATTCAGCAAGGCCAAGTGCAAGGTCCTGCCCCTTGGTCAGGGCAATCCCAAGCACAAATACAGGCTGGGTGGAGAATGGACTGAGAGTAGCCCTGAGGAGAAAGACTTGGGGGTCTTTGCTGATGAGAAGTTCAACATGACCTGGAAATGTGCTCTGCCACTCCAGAAAGCCAAATGTGACCTGGGCTGCATCAAAACCAGCATGGGCAGCAGGTCAAGGGTGATGATTCTCACTTCTCTTGCTCTGCTGAGAGCCCACTGGGAGTGCAGTGCCAGCTCTGGGGTCCCCAGCATAAGAATGTTGGACCTGTTGGGCCTGCTGTACCTGCCAAAGTGAGTCCAGAGGAAGTTCATGAAGAGGATCAGAGGGCTGGAACACCTTTCCTATGAAGACAGGCTGAACGAGTTGGGGCTTTTCAGCCTGGAGAAGGGAAGGCTCTGGAGAGACCTTAGAGCAGCCTTCCAGTACCTAAAGGGGACTACAAGAAAGCTTGGAGAGGAAATTGTTTTATAAGGGCAGGTAGTTATAGGACAAGAGGGGAATAGCTTTAAACTGAAAGAGGGTAGATTTAGATTAGATATAAAGAGAAAATTCTTCACTGTGAGGGTGATGAGACACTGGAACAGATTGCCCAGACCAGTTGTGGATGCCCCATTCCTGAGAGTGTCAAGGCCAGGCTGGGTGGGGTTTTTGAGCAACGCGGTTAATGGAAGGTGTCCCTGGACATGACAGGGGATTTGGGACTTGATGATCTTTAAAGTCCCTTTCAACCCAAACTATTCTATGATTTCCTGATTCTATGATTAACATAGCCCTGGGCATGAATTAGAGTTGAGGAGGAGGAAAACCTTTTGCTATTTCCAAACAAAAATATAACTCGTATATTTCTTATGGACTAGGAAGTTAAAAAACAAAACAACATTTTTCATGTTTTAAAGAATTGAAATATTTTGGTAGAAAAAGAAAAGCGCATATAAGCTGAACTTTGATGATGCTTTCAGGGTTTAATGCTCCCAGTTTCCTATTAGCCCTGGAAAGTGGTCTCCTCTGTCAGGCAGCTGTCAAGATCTCTGAACAAAATTCATCTTGAAGGACTTCTGCTTTGCTTTAGTAGCACTGACACCCAAATCCTCAGATATCTCAGGAGATTGTGGTCTCCCAAAGCTGCCAGGCTGGTGACAGTGTGCAGACTCAAAGATCCCAAAGCTAAGGACAGCATCCACCAAACTGTCTCCTCTCATATGCACCTTAGGAATTCAACTCTGTAAGAGAGCAGAGTCCTCACTTTCAGATCAGTGTTTTAACCAGATGGTTGTTGACCCATATTTAGGTTCTATTATCTTTATAAAACAATGCTTTTCTTTGACCAAATCTCAGCCATTTCCCTTGAGAGGACCCCATTTCCTAAAGAGGACTCTAAATTTGAGCCTCTGGTTGTGTGGATCACTTGCACACCCATATGTATGCCTGGTAGCTTTGTGTCCTACGTGCTCTTAGCAGAAGAGTATACAGAGACAGGTTTTATGCCTGACAATCATCCACTGAGGACACAGTTTATGCTTCAGAAGACAAGAACAGGAGACCAAAAGACCAGAAGGCTGTTCAGGTTTGAGGAATGTACATGCTGTTAAAGAACAATCTGAACAGAGATGCAAAATACTTGCTCCTATTGAATGGTAATTTGCTGTCAGACAGATCTCTTATTTCAAGCATTAAGGTAATGGTTAGCAGTAGTCTGAGAAGCAAAACTGGATTTGGGTCATTTACTAATTAATGTGTTTTTTCTTAATTTTATGATCTTAAGACTTAAATACATCTGGGTTTTTTGCTGCTATGAAATGGCACAGTCAGAGGCAATTAAGTAAATGCTGATTTAGGATTATATTTTACTCTGACACTGATCTTTGACATGACTTAGCATCTTTCTTCCCCTATAACAGCGTTCCATGCCTTTTGTTGGAATGGTGTTTTGAGAGCTAGGGTGTTGAAAATGTTATGGAAGAACCGAGAGTCTGACTAATCACTCTCAAATAGAGCAGGCAGGATTCCTGGATTCTGCCCTTGCCCTGCCTTGCTGCCATGTGTGGACTTGGCTGGATCCAGGTGATCTTTAACTTAGAATACTAGAATTACAATTTAATGAAATCCCCCCCCCCAAAATAAGACAGAAAATATGCTGTTTGTAAAAGCATATACCTCATTCACTCTCTTAGCTCTTTTACTAGCCTACTTCACCCTCCACTGTTGGCCCAGGAATATGTACACGTAAACTTTTTAACCATATGAGCTTCTCAGGTGGTGACAATGCTTTCTGTGTCTATTGTGTATAAAGATAATTACTTGCAGAGACATTGGATTTCCTGGCCCGGAAGGTGTTTTGTGGTTGTAGTAACAAAAGAATTAAAGAACAGCAGGAACAGTGGGGTTTAGAAAGCATCCCGGTAACAGCAAAAACACTCTGTACTTTGGAAATCTTGTTTTCCCCTTTTTGTCAAAATGTAATTTTAACTACATCCTTTCCTTGACAGCTCACCCTGCCCAGAATATCTTAACCATATAGTATGGGAGTGTGATACGAAACTCATTTGAATCAATAGAGATGCCTGCAGACCCTTCTGATTTTGGATTTAGAGGACTGCAATGTATTTGGCTCTTTCTTTAACATTGTAGCCCACATTGCTTTGCTGTAGATGTTTTTTAAGCAAAGCAGGTTAGATCAATCCTAATAATGTCCTTTGTATCGTCTGTCTCTCTTCTTTGATGTATTACTGAGCAAAGTAAAAATGTGCTGGGTACAGCTTCTGGAGTGGCATTATTGCAGTGATTTACACTGTTGTCAATCCTAGCTGAGCAGAGTCCAGCTAGGGAGATTAAATTAGCTATAAATGAGGAAAGGATGAGTTAGTGGCAGAGGTTTTGACCATAATTTGAGATGCTTGAAGTTCACTTTGGCAGCTCTCTTGTGCAATCTCAGGCAAAACATTGTGGACAGGACCTGAAAAGTTACTTACTCGCTTCAGTTCCAATTGAGGCAGATCCCCAGAGTGATATACAGATTTTTTTGCAACTGCTATGGTACTTCATAGTGCAGAGATGCCTACTTTTTTCCATTTAGGCTTGCCAAAATGCCTCAGGTCACATGTGCTCATGCTGTAGATGTCCACAGGTGCCTTGCAATGAAAGGAGTTGCTGATAATACATAACATCAAGTAACACAAAGGAGCCTGCCTCTCCCTGAGAGAGGAGTAAATCAACTCATCTGGACCTGGAGACAGTACAGAATAGCAGGACAGCAGCTGACACATGGTAACTTTTAAACTTACTATCATTGAATTAATTCCTCAGGGAAAAAAAAGACAAGAAAACAAATAAACAAACAAACAAAACCCCAAACAAGGAAAACCTTGCAGGACTGAGGCAATCTCATATGTCTGCCTCAATGACTGCCTTAATTTTCAGAGGTGCTCAGCACTTGCCACCCAGGTGGTGCTTATATCCTGGAACAGGAGGATGTTTTGTCTTGCCAAGATGTTGTCGTTACAGGTGCCATTTTTACTCCTTGAACTATCTGGCATGACTTGACAATTTAACCTTTTTTATTTAACCTTATTACATTTTACACATTTTTTCTTTCACTCGAGCGTGATTTCCTTTAGTACATAACTTTCTTAGAAGTTGATTTTTTTTTTTTTTAAATCATCACAGCTTGCATTTTCATCTCCTCAGAAAATTCAGCTTTGAAAGGAAGGGGTACTCCTGTTCATTTTAAGTTGTGCCTGTTCCTGGGTAGTCTTTCAGAAAACAGGGGGGTTGCTCTGAGAGCAGAGCACTGGCCTTTGGGCCCAGTTACAAAGCCTCCATCAGGTGCTGTGGTTTCAGTCTACAGGGAGGGAGCTGTGACAGGGCCATGATCCCAATGACAATGGAAAAGTAGGAGTAGGACCTCACACCTGGGGTGGAGATATGAGTAAAAGAACTCTTGGCCAAAAGGGCTCCAACATAGGTGTGGAAAGATAAATTAATGGTGTTCCAGTGCTGTCTCAGATGTTCTTTAAAGAAGTTCTGGGAATAATTTCTGTGAAAGACATTCACCCACAGGGCACAGTGAAATTGCTGATTTGGGAAATAGGGATGATTCACTTATGTAAGAGACGCCCATACTATTAGCATATAAGATGCTCTGCTTATCATAGCTTTTTTTGTGGCATTGTGCCTAATTAATTCATGACACCTTAATTAATAAGTATACAAAGAAATATCCCCACATGACCTAAGCATTATGGAGGAGGTTGTGCCCTACAGACTCTGTCTAATGTTGGTGTGAAGGAATACTTCCCAATTTCTATAGGAGTTCAAAGTGTGTATGAATTTTAAGTCTAACTGTGATTATTTTTTCCTAAGGGTGATTTGAAACTGTCAAATTCAGGACCTGAAACCAAATAGTGTTCAAGGACAAGAGTATCCTCAAATCCTGAAGATTATTCATTCTACACCCTAGCTTAACAGATGGTTTCCAGCACTGTAAAGGGTCACACTGAAACCCAGAGCAGAAAATTTTCTTTGAACATCAGCCAAGTGGTATCAAGATATTTGTGTCTGAATACCTGGATGTACTGGTGGAAAAAGCCATGAAATACTAAAGAATTTCTTACTTCTTAAAAGCTTCATAGCCATGGGAATAAAAGGTTTTGTTTCATTAAGCTAGAAGCTCTTGTCAACTTAGGAGGTACTACAAGTGCAGGTGAGACTGGAGAAGTCATGGGCTTGGAAGTCAGAAGACCATGCAGGTTTTTAAAAAATGTCCAGTGACAAGGATAGTAGGGATAAGTACCTACAAGATGAAGATTAGACATCACTGCAAATATTTGTGGCTGGTTTTGCTCTCAAACACATCTGATTTGCATCATGAGTCCCCTGCTTCCCAAAGTGGGAACTATGGAATGTTGCTTTACAATCTCAGTATCAATCACTGCAATATTTGCTAAACCACCAGTTTATGATTAAGATGCAGCTTAAGGGGTCTTAAATACATAATTTATCATTGTGTTTTAAAATATTGACATAAATATTTTACTATTTTGTGCATTAGATGCTTAACAGCCCTTCAGCAGTGTGAGGACTCAGATGTCACCTTGGAGATCTGTAGGTTCTTCTTGTTCATGTTTCTAATTGTGAATTTGTCATTTCTAGAATGATAAATCTCAGACTTGTTCTGGGTAAGTTAAAGTTCTCACCTGAATTCTGGAGCAAATTTTCAGCAAATCCAGCCATAGTTATGGTAGTAGGAAAATCATGCTATTTGGTCTTGAACAAAATACAACAGTTCCGGGTAGGCTTTGATGTGCATGTCTGAGTGCATTGAATTCAGAGTAAAATGCTGGAGATGTGAACCCAAACAAACTGAAAACATCAGACACGCAAAGCTCTTTGGGTGAGATTTGTTTATTTTTCCTATTTACAAGATGTTTGGTATGGTTTTGCATAGTTGGTCAGTGTGCTCAAAGCAAGGGAAAACAAATTATTTTATTGTCCAGGGATTCTCTTCGGCTTTCTTGAATTCCCCATCCAGGCCTAGGATTTTAGTTTCTATCCCTCAGGCTAAGGAAGATTGGATAGTTCATCCACGGAATGTATTAATACCACTTCTTAATCATCCAGAGCAATCACTGTAGGTTGTGCAACACAGAGCACTCCTTTTTTCTTCAGGGGCTGTGCTTCCTGACAGCCAAGGGGAGACCAACACTGCCAATTAAATCCTGGTCCCCTCATATGGAGGCACTAACTCTTACCACAAATAAGAGCTCACTTTGACATGCTTTATGTTCACAAGTAGGAGGCAATTGCTGAGAAAAAGGCCAAGAAAATATACTGAGGTACAAAAGTTGCTTTTGTGTCTATCAGAAGAGGGTAGAAAAAGATACTTTGGATGAGAACTCCAGAAATGTGGGCTTCATCCTGGCACCAGTACAAAATTCCTGTATGGCCTTGGGCAAGTGACTTTGAAATTCAATTCTCTGTTTGCAAAATGGGGGTAATAAAGACTCATAGCAAAGTTGGAAGGATAACTCCATTAATATTTATGATATGCTTAGGTACTCCAGTGCCAGGAACCTTTAGAGCTACCTACCCTACTAGAGGACATTCAAGTTCATGATTATTTTGGTGAGGACACACACCAGAATGCCAACAGGAATTTGGCATTATTTTTTGACACTTCTCTTTTATCTGAAAAAATGGAGTAACTGCCTTTTGTAAAATGCAGGTATATCAGCACTTGTCTTCTTCCTAAACAAAGGTAAAAAGTTGAACTAGATGCACATTATATAACTGGCTGTTACATGATGTATCACAGTCTTCCAAGGGAAGAGACTACTGCCTCCTGGGAGGTGTGGTTCCATGACAAACAAGTTTATGTGGAATAACATGATTATAAATGACCATGTTCCATGGCTGCTACAAAGCCCTTTAGTCATTCAACTGCTTGTAGGCACTAAGATTGTTTTAAAAGGCACTATTTTATTTTGAGCTTCATGTTAGAGTGTTTCACCAAAATCTGTGCTTACTGTTTTTTTTTGCAGTCAGTTCTTCCCCACTGTAGATTTACTTGATGTTAGAGGTACTAAATGATGGGAAAGTTACATGCTGAGAAGTTAATTGCTCAAGGTTTTTTTGAGTAGCCCTCAATCCTTTCAGTAAGAGAGTTTTTTTAAGCGCTCATCTTTTGGCATTGGGAACTATACTTCCATCACATCAAGGCCCGATTTGTAAAGAAGATGAGATGAGATCAAAGGAAACTTTCTCTCCTTACGCCTGTTCATTTGAACTTACACTTCACAGCAGGTGAGGGTACATTTGCCCCTGCCCTCTGCTACCTGGAGAGCTTATGAAATTATCCCATATCTTCAAAATGTTTTATCACTGCTTGGAACAGTGCTGGGTCTTGTGTTTCAGCATGTTTATTTTCTGTGGGAACAGTGATCTGATTGCAGTGCACGTGTGTGGGTGGGTAGATTATAAATTACAGACTCTGAGCTCAGGTGCACATCTTGGGAGTGACTTTTAAATAGTTGCACGATTAACAAACCCTTCTCCTTTGTGGAGTGGAAAGCAACTTCTGTCTTGAAGATCACTGCTTTACTTCAGGAATTATACCCCATGAAGCCTGCATGACTTGATGCTGGAGGGGAAATATTTGTTGTGTTATGAATGTGAAGCCAGCTAACCAGTGAACTATGGGATGATTTATAGTCAACCGAGTTTGAGGGTAGGAAGAGGGGGAGCTTTTCAGGAAAAATATTCATAATTTTGGAGGGAGGTGGCATGTAGGAATGAATGAGACAGCCTTTTATGGATGGAGTGGTTTAAGAAGGTCTTGTCCAGTTCCTTCTGGTCATCCCTTGTCTGGAAGCTGTCCTTAGCTGAGCAGCACATTTGTCTTTGACAAATTCTCCTCTTTCTTCAGTGCAAAGCCAGTGAGATTGTTTTGAGCAGCCAGGAACAGTGGATGCAGAGTGTTCATGTAATTATTCAGGGTGGCACAGCTAACTGCCCTGGAAGGCCAGCAATGAAGAGCCAGTAATTAGGCTAGATTCAGGGGAATTATATGACCTCACTCTTGGCTACTCTAAGATAGGTACTGCAGTTTTTATGGAGATAGATGTCATATAAATATCTAGATAGATTAACGATCTAATGGAGGGGTTTTTGTCATTATGACATCTTGAAACTCGCTACCACTGTTAGTCCATCTGTGTATGGATTGCAGACCCAGGCCAAGGAATACTTAAGCAGATGCTTAACTTTAATTTTAGAAGCAGGCCCATTGATTTCAAGGAGAACACTTGCATTTTTTAAAAATTAGGCATGTGTTTAATGCTTTCATAAACATAGACCTAATCCAATAGTTTCCATAAAAAACAATGCCCAGCATGCCTCAAAATAAAAGGGTAGAGAAAAAAAAGTGGAATGGTTTTAGTACTACAAAAAAAAACAGAGCAGCATTCTGATCAATTCTCCTTTTTAAATGATCTCACAATTTTACTGCCAATCAGATTGTTCAGACCAAAGAAATACAGTCAGATTTATGGAGTGTTTCTATTTATTGTTCCAAGTATCAGTCTAGAGCATATGTACGTGATTCTGGAAATCTTCTGTTTGTAGAATTTTGGTTGATTTTCAAAGGCAATGTGTGTGCTGCCTCCTCACAAAATGGAACCAAATATTTATTAGCAGTAGGAAATAGACCATTTATTTTTAGATGTGACTTTCCACTGGCAGTGTTCACGGAGAAGGCACACATGGTATGTACTTAAAAATCTTCTTCTGTTGCTGTTTGCTAGATCTCATTCATTTTGGAGCTGAAAAAATAAACAAATGAAGTGACCAAACCAAACTGAACTGAATTTAAAGGGTCAGTACATCAGGGTAAATACAACTTCAAATACAGAGATGGTAGAAACATACTTGCATACAGGAGTTTGCCAGTATTAGTATTGCCAGAGGTGGTTTTCATGCAAAAATAGATGTATCCAGGTAAGTATCTTCCTATAGGATATAAATTCAAACAGTACAGTGTTGACCTAAGAAATTGCAAGTTTAAAGGAAAATGATTGGAAGTTAAATAGGATGAGGATAAAACTGACTCATGGCTAAATTAATAGATAAATGTTGGGAAGAGCAAAAATATAGACAAGAGCAAAGAAATTGCTTATCAATAAATTATATTCAAAATATTTCAGGCTGATTGTAGCAAATTATAGTCAATAAGAGAAAAGTTCTATAGGATTTTAAGGCCGTATCTTATATTCACAGTGCATAGTACTCTAAAAGAAAACACATTATTTGTGTATGCATAAAAATCTCTGTATCTGTCTATACACACATTCCCCTAAAAAAAAACAACAAACCCACATGCATTTAAAAAAGTAGTATATGCATTGCTTTCACTAGTCTAAATTTTCCTTGGCTAAGCAATGTTTGTTTGCAGAAGCTGGCAAAATCTTATGTTGACAGTAATTCTTCCTTACGTCATATAATTTTTGTGAGAGACACAAAGTCACAACAGTTGGGGAAGAAGTTATAGCTTAGTCCAAGATATAGGGCTTGAGAACAGCTCAGTCAGGAAGAAGTTAAAAGGAACAGAGGCTGTTGCTGACAACAACTTCATGGTACTGGCTTCTCTGCTAGAAATGGCATTGGACAGATTTTCAGGTTGTTCATAATTTTCTTATAAAATGTTTTCAGTACAGAAATATAGGAATTTTTAAAATATTTTTTTCCAGCATAGCACACACTGTATACACTTTGAAACTGGATATAGCTTCCCATATTTTTCTGAAAAAAAAGTATTTTTATCATTTTAGAATTAAAATATTCACAGGGCAACTACCAAAAAAAAAAAAAA
>VZRN01002382.1:1785526-1853959 GCA_013397935.1 Dasyornis broadbenti
TAAATATATACCACAGAAAACCAAAAAAAAAAAAAAAAAAAAAAAATTTCCAGGTCAGATCTAGCAGCTTTATATTAGGTGAAGATGCATGCATTTAAGTGACCAAACTTTAAAATTGCACAATTTCTGTCAAATTATAATATTGATTGTACAGTTTTCAAATATGAAAAAGACTACTACATAATTGGAGGATATATTCTGTTTCCTGTATCGATAATGGATTGGGAATGGGTTTTCATTGGAAGAGGAAAATTGCAATCTATGGGGTAAAGCTACCAAATCTCTGGGGTCAAAGGTACAAAGTGGTGACATGAATTATATAGGGTGAATGTGGAGATCATTAGCAACAAATAAAGGTTTTGGGAATTGTTTGCTTTGACATTGGAGAATACACCCTACAGAGCCTTGGAGAACTGGTTGCTCATTGGAGATTAGGGTGTGGCCCATCTCATCAGCACACAGGTGTCCACACCTGACCGAACTAACTGCATCCCAAACTCTACCAGCCAAGGCTCTACCAGATGCACTAGAATGAGAGAGGTAGGTTGCATACACTTGAAAAGCTGGAGTGGGATTTGCTTTCCTTGGTTTTAAACACTACAAGGTTGATCTACATCTGATTTTTTTTTGGTTGTTTTTGTTTGTTTGTTTTTTGCTTTGTTTTTGTTTTGGTTTTGTTTGTTTTCAAATTCCACTCTGATCTGTGGAAATTCAGTAAGAACAGTCAGTGGATCCTCACAGTGCGGCCATTGCATCCTAAGACATACATGGGGTTGGGGTGTACCAGTTTTTCTCTAGATTTTATTTGCTACAGAGAATTAGAGTTCCTAAACCAATGAGGGATCAGCTTAGCTGTCGACATCTTTATTGTACATTCCTCAGCTTGGGTGAAAAATACAACCTTACAACCTGGTTAAAGGTGATCTTGCACTAAGACAATGAAGACTTGTCTGACACTTGAAGTCCTTTCCAGATTAATTTTATCCTTTCAAAGAGAAACTTTCAGGTAAAAACTTCCACCAGAAATAAAGTTAGAAGAATGTCATTGAGTTTCATCTCCAGGAGCAAAGTGTTTTAGATAAAAACTCAGTTGAAAATGTGGAGTCAACACACCTGGAGTTCTTGGAAGTGATTGAGTTTTTCAGTTATACTGTTGAATGAGCCCTTGATTTTGAGTTTTTACCATTTGGCACCGCTAGTGTTGATATTCCTAATCTTAAGGATTTAAAACTTGGCATACAGCTGTGGCACATGAGAAAGTGA
The DNA here is from genome assembly GCA_013397935.1 of Dasyornis broadbenti. Taxonomy (NCBI): domain Eukaryota; kingdom Metazoa; phylum Chordata; class Aves; order Passeriformes; family Dasyornithidae; genus Dasyornis; species Dasyornis broadbenti. Next base: position 1,786,790 of record VZRN01002382.1, read on the forward strand.
AGAAAAATGGGTATGGGAGATCCATGGAGGCACAGACTAAGGACCCAAGGGATGAGTGCCAATGGTCTTCTCTTTGGAAAGCCAAAAAAAGAATCATAGAATCGTAGACTATCCTGAGTGGGAAGGGGCCCACAAGGATCATTGAAGCCATTGTGAAACTGGGGAGCAGCACCTCCTCTTCTTCGTTTCTGAATGAAGGTGATGGCACCTGCTGAGCTCTGCTGTTGAGGTTTCTGGTGCTAAAATGTTTTAGCAATGGTGTTATCCCCAGGGTGGGAAGGTGTCTCCTGATCATGCAGTCAGAAAGCTGGTGCCGTTGCTGTCCAATGCACTTGAGGACTAAGGTGTGTCTTCCTTTGTTTGCCTTTTAGGAGTTGAAGAGGGGACTCATATATTTTCCTTTTAAACAGCCACTGAGGTGCCAACTGCTCTTTTGCTTCTCACTCAGATGCCTAGGACACTGCATAAAAATAGATAATTCACTGGGCTTGTCTGGCTTTAGCACAGTAATTTTCCATTTGAAAATGTCAAAAGATTCTTTAACACCAGTAGGCACAACCTTGTCAATATGGGTACAAATCAGAACACTAGAAAAGCCTGATAGAGAAAAAGATCAAGGTCCCAGCTTTCCTTATGTCATTAGTTGAATGAACAATTTTTCTCTCTTTCTGAAGCCCAAGTAAGTGCTAATCATGTTACAAACTGTCCAGGAACAGTGTATGCAAACTGGACTCCTAGTAAATGACCGAAATTTTCCAAGGAGAGAGTGGAGAAATTGTAGCAGTATAGGAGAGGGAAGGCAGGTTGGAACTGTAGACAGAGGGTCTCAGAGACAAAGGAGAAGGTTATCCAAGGTCACCTGGGGAGTGACAGAGAAGGGAATGAGGAGCAGAGGGTTGGCACAACTGTGCTGCATGAGGCAAAGTCCATCTGGAGAAGGTTTGAAGTCAGATCAGAGACAGTAAAGGGAATACAGGACAGAAACTGAGCAGAAACATGGCAGTGGAAATAGGAGACAACTGTGAGAGGGGACAGGAGCTCCAGCATATCTGTTTGTAGCAGGTATAGCATGAGGAACACATAAAAACCCTGTCACTTGGAGCAAAAATGGGCATTGGAGAGAGCAGGAGACAGTGGAATAGGTAAGAACACATATGGGAAAATTGGGTGGCAATGAGGGAGTGAGTGAGGCCCCTGTGGAGTAGAGACACGGGGTGGGAGATTGGAAAAGGCATTTCTGATAAAGCAGGAAAGGGCTTGCAGGAGGCCCAGGAGGCAATGTGGTGAGCTTGGACAACACCAGTACAGAATCATAGTGTCACACATGGAACACCAGGGATTCTGATGAAAGGGTCACAGCTGGACAAGCTCCTTCAGGCCCATGAGAGCTGCACAGCCACTGTCCATACTCCATCACACCCTGCCTTGCATCCAGACTTGGTGGAACCTGCACACATCAACTGAGCCCACCTTCCTTGCACAGAGAAAACATTGCAACTGGAAAAGAATGGCTGAACGAAAGCCCAGGGTACTGAGGGTACATGAGGGCAAGCAGAGTTCACTGAAGGAGAGCAGCTCTCAGTGCATGGGCACCATTGTGTAGCAGAAGGAACAGCCAGGGCAACGAGTGAGGTGGAGGAGGCTGAATATTTCTCCAAAGGTGCTGGCTGCAAGGCATGGGAGGAGAGCCAGTGAAAGAAGTGGGAGAAAAAGGAGTAAGGCTAAGAACTTGGCATGAAGGAAGGGAAAGCTTGAGGGGAGATTTCTGTGCTGTTAGGGATCCTCTGATAATAAATCAGATTCCTTTTAAAACAGGGCAAAGAGTTATTAAGGAAAGACTAGCAGTGCAAGTTACAGAAGAAAGAAAAGTCTGATAGTGGGTGAACTCCACAGTGTGCTCAGAAAAATAGGCTGTGTAACAGTGCTTGTGCCTGCCACCCAGCTGCTGCAGGCAAGTGTGGAACAGTCCCTGCTGTCACTGCTCCTTCTTTCTGTGGTCAGCAGTGGCTCAGATGAGAGCATGTTCTTCTTTCAAAGCTCACAGAAAGCATTACTCACAACCTTCTATCATCCTCCCATCTCTGTTTGACTTTAAGAAGGACAAAGGAAGATTAATCCTTTCATTTTTCCAATGGAGTTTCTTAGCAAAATATTTTTGCTGCATCGAGATTTTCTGTAAAGACGCTTGGTTTAAATTTTGAATTGGAGTAACTCTAGAAGCAAAACCAGGAGAAATACAGGAAAGCTGAGCAACTGCAATCAGCAGGGAAGCTTCCTCTCCTATAATATTTTCTCTTCAAAACAGAAAACAGCCACAAAAATGTAAGAAAATATTATCTCTTAACCTTTTTAATGACCAGAACATTCTTCAATGATGAGTCATGTTTCTGAGAAAACCTGAATTAGGATATGATGAAACTTTGATGCAATTTATGGAATTGGTGAAAAACTGTGAAGTAGGACGAGTCACTGTTGGACAGCAGATTTCTTGATTGAAAAACATATTAGCTCAGTAATGGATTCATTGAAATTTCTGCATATCCTGTTGACAGAGAAAAAGAGATTTTGGCCCTGATACAGAGAAGGAAAAAAAAAAAAAAAGAGATGAAAAAGTCAGTTAGACCTTATTTATAATAAACTCTAAAAATGTAAACTTAAGCTAAAGCAAAGTGACTAATCCAAGCTGGTTCTGCAGGGTCCCCTTCCAGTGAACAGATAGAGAGGCACCTTGAGAGGGCAGTTTGTCCCTTTCTTTTCACTGCTTGTTTGAACAAGAGTTTCCTGGACTGGCCCAGGAGCCTGGGCAATAGTCCTTGTGCAGCCTCATGGGTAGTCATGCACTTGAGCTCAGCTGCCTTCACTCTGCCCTTCCATTCAATTCAATTCAGTTGTACCACATTGATTATTTAAATAAATATTTTCTGAGGATTCTTCATTTCTTGTAGCCTCATCTGCACAAGACTTCGAATGGATTCTGGAAAAGCAGACTCTCCTCCCCAGGCCTTTAACTGACTAAACATGCTTCTGCCTTCAGCGCCAGTTTAGATTCTTTTCCAAAACAAAACAAAATAAAAAACAAAACAAACAAACAAACAAACAAAAACCAAAAAACCCCAAAAAACCAACAAAACAAACAAAACAAAAAAACCCCACAAAAACCCAAAACAAACCAAAAACTTTCTAAGTCAGCATTGTCTAAACATTTATTCTTGGCCTCACTGAGTCAAAATCTCTGTACAGGAGGGCATTGTGCCCCTGTGTGCTCCCACACAGCTGCAGCAGTCAGACCAGATTAACTGCACTCTTCAGCCCACCAGGTCTGTTGTTCGTAAAGTGGAAGAAACAACCTCTCTTTGCTGATGAGCAAAAAGCTTCTAATCTGTTGCACAAAGAAGAAAAGTAGATTTTTTTCCCAGATGTATCTCGAACTCACACGAACTCACATATCTCAGTGGGAAGCAAGTGCACAGATAAAGCAAGGGAATTGCAGTGGCCGCTGAATGAGGTGGGTTGTTAAGTGCAAGGGATCCAGCATCAGTTTTTTGATAGCTTTGTGTGGCTGTTGAGCATCTTCTGAATGATTCTTCCACCTTAAAGTGAGAAAGTGCTTTTTAGGTTGTGTCCCTGGGCTAAATAAAGGATAACTCAGAAAAATAAGTCTTTTAGCAGAGAAAAAATTCTACCTAGAAGTGAGCTTCCTTTCCTCAGTGATATTTCATACCTGAAATCTTTATTTGACTCGTAATCAAGGATCTACTAGAAAGAAATCAGCCATGATGCACAGTGGCTGATCAGCAGGGTTCTCCCTGAGATCCAGAGCTGAGGTGACTGAGATTATAAGTAGAATGAGAACTTGGTATATTGGTGCTGTTACCTTCTGAGAGTATGGCAGCTGCAAGAAAACAATGCAGTGTCTCTTGGCATCTGGGTATGAATAAGGAGTAGGATGGAGAAAACAAAACTTTAAATTTTGTATCTGTGCACTCTAAATAGATTTGTCATCTCCAAGGGGCTGTCTGTGCTGTTGTTCTGATCTGTATTTGACATACTAATTAGCACTGAGGATGTTTTCATTCATCAAGTCTTTTCACCATAAGAAGCTTAATTGATTTAAAGTATCCAGGTGAAAATCAAAGTCTGTTCTGCTTAATTTCTCAGACTGATAGATACTAAAGAACAAATACATTGTATTCCTCTCCTTTGCTGGATTTCTGTACAAGTCTATTCTGCAGGTGAGGGATGCAGTTAGCATATGTTCTCCTCACAGTTAAGTGGAAAGTCTGCAGAAAACGAACATATCCTAAAACCCAGGATTCTGCACTTGTTATAGAACAATGTAGTCAGGGCTAAGCAATAAATGATGTCACTCAGTTGTCTGCAGCAGCATTTTCCATGTATTGCCATACTCAGGTAAGACTATTCCTTGGGGACAGGTATACCCTGTTCCAGCAGTAGCAGACATGCAAGAATACGTTTTCCCTCAAGCCAAACTATCAGGCAAGAAAAAATATCTGTCAATTCAGGGAGGAGCATAGGAAAGAAAGAGGACTGTAGAAAATAGAAAGTAAGAGAAAATACTTTATTTCTCCAAGGCATATTATCTTGACCTGGGAAAGTGATGCCTTTGTCTCTATAAAGACAATTACAACATGGGATTTCCTGCTTGTGAGCATTTATCTTTACCTTTGGGGACCCCTTTAGGAAGCAAGAGATTCATGGCAGCTGTAGGGCTTCTATTTCTGTCCCTCTGGCTTGGGGAACCGTACTTTTCCCCACAGATTTTACAGTGCCTTTATAAGGCTTGATCTTTGAAATAAGAAGCTAGGTTTCTTAAGCGATCTAAAAGTGTGCCTCTTTGTTTCCTGTGTGCAGTTCTTCAGCTCTGCTTCTCAGTCCTTCAGTAGAAACAGCCAACATCTGCTTCTACCTGCTCCTGTTTCACCTGCTACATTTTCAGCCAGCTGTAAGTCACTTCTCACTCTGCTGTCCCAGAACAGGATTACAAAGGCACCTTTTGGAATGAGGTATCTTCAGTGATCAAGGAGAGATTCTCAGTACATTGGTGCAGTCACCATCCAGAGTTACAGAAGTGCTGTGATGGATTATTCGTCCCAAGAAATGGGAAAGCTACCCCATCTTCTCCATGGACCACCCTTTTGGAAGTGACAAAGGCCTTTTAGCACAGCAGACCCTCATTTTGGGCTGGCAGCCACTGATCTGTGCTACAATCACGCTGAGAGCCATCTTTTCCCTGTGTGCAATCTCTCACCAAATGACACAGGTGAAGAGTACTACCGGGCAGCTGGATTCCAGCTGTCTCTCAGCTGTCTCCGTTTCCAGCCGTAGGACTACCATGGCACTTTGTAAAGTGGGTTTTTATTATGCAGACCTTGCATTCACTGGAAACTAGGCTGAACCTATGGCCTTACAGCAAAGGGCAGCTTGTCCTCTTTACCAGGACCCTGAGTTGCATCCAAAGTAAGAAATGGAAGTGGGGGAAAAGAACCATCCACCCTGGGCATTTTTGCCGGTCAGCTCCTAGGCTTTTGCTGAAGGAAACACAGCATGCTGCCACTTGTCAATACAGTGGCAACAGTTTATTGCTGTGGGAGTGCCCTAAAAATGCTTCCTGTTTCCCATGGCAACCTCGAGCTTACATGGAACAAATTGTGAGCAAATCCTGCTGTACTTATTCACGCTCTTTGTGATTTACCACTCATGCCTGCTGCAAAACCAACAGCAGAGAAACAACAGTGGAGCACACGGGCTCTGACTGATGCACGTTTTTATCTCCCCAGTTGTTATTCTGCTGTTGCCTGTTCCTGACAGTTTACTTTGTGTGCTGATATCATGTGTAAATCTCTAGTTCCATTCAAGGGTGGAAGTTGTAGAGCAAGCGCTAAGTGGAAAAGAATTGGTGACTCATAAGCCTAAACATCCTTCATATTTAGCAGGAATAAATATTGATGCTAGAGAAATTTAAATTTAATAATGGTTAAAAATTGCAGTATATTGATGGGGAAGTCAGTTCCTTGTGCACCTGTGACTCCTGTTGACTTTGGAGGTAGTTGCAGGGGTGCAGTAGTCATTGGTTTTAGCATTTCTGAATTGTGTTCTGTACTCCCAGGGATTTCCAGGCAAGGCAAAAATGAGGAAGAGAATTGCCTTTGGAATTTGCATTTCATTCTTTAGGAGTAACTAACAAAGGGAAATATTTTGCTATGGTGATACATTTTCCTTTTAATGAAGTTAAGATAGCCAGAGTGACATAATTTTCCATTGATTTCAATCTACAAAATTTTTTTACCATACAAAAAGAGGAAAGGGTAGATCACTGGATATTGGTCAGTAACAGGCTGGATCAAATTCCACACATGCATATGACCAAAACCCATGCACTTTATCAGTGGGAGGCATTAATATTTGCCCGTGTTCATGAAGAGCAAGCCTAGGGTTGGTGAAGGACAACCAAAGACTAGTGCAGCTCCCCAGCTCATCTGGGATCTTGTTTCCGCACTCATGCCTGTCCCTGTTGTGATGCAATCTGGCAGTTTTCACATGTCCTTGCAACAAGGATGTACCACTTTAAGCTTTTTTCAAGAAAGGAAGGAAAACCTCAGATGATGAACTCAGACTTGCAAAGGAAGATGGAAAATATAATTTTCAAATGCCTGATTTGTTTTATAAATTGCCATGGCATTTGTGCATTTCAAAAGGAAATCCTTCAAATTCCTGTTGTTCAAACCATGGACTCCAGTTCTTAGGGGTAAAAGGTCCCAGAAGCTGTATATGTTTCTGATTAAAGTTATGGTTAAAAATTGTGATATTTGCATCCAATTTGAAGTAGCCATTGGGAAAAACTCATGGAGTAGAGTATTTCTAAAAACATCAGCTGGGGGATGCAGTTTGGCCCTGAATTAACTGTTCAATTTAAGAATATGCAGAAATTGTATAAACTCCATGCATTTAAAAGAGATGTCAAAGCCAAAGGGCTACTTGCAGGAAGGCTCACCTCAGGAGCAGTAGGCAGTGAGTCAGCTTATTTGCAGAGCTGGACAGCTTTTGCTCCCTGTCATGTGTCCCATCACTGCAAAATGTATTTTGTCTCATCTTTAAGTCTTTCAGCAAAGAGTTGAGCTGTTTCTAGCATTGATCTGAAGCCCAAAGGACGTCTAATGTAATATAAGTAATAATAATAATAAAATCTGAAATAATTGCCATTTAACTTTCCTCTTATTATTAGTCACTAACAAACTCTACCATTCTGCCCTAAATCCTTCATAAACAATCCAGTGCAGCCTTGAAACATAAACATCCTCTGAGAGATGAAGCAGATTTCATTAGCCATTTCCTATATGATAAATATCCTGGTGTTATTAATGTCCTGTTAAGTAAACATTGGCAGTGTTAAAATGAATACTTTAAAAAAAAAAATCATTAGACAGTGCTATATTAACATGAGTGGCAATACAGTTCATCTATCATAATCAAATACCTTCCTGTGGCCAGAACCATCCTGAGATGAAAACATATGCTGAAATTTTTGCTCACTTTAATATCAGTTTTCACATTATTGTTTCTCCCTGAGTATTTTTTGGTATACAAAATAGGAAGCAGACATGAATCTTTATTTTGCTTAGTTTTTCAACTAAGTACAATCCATGCAACACACTATAAGTATTGCCTGCCCTGAGCAGCATAAAGCTTATATAAGACAGAGAAATAGTATTGGCAAATCCCAAAAATAAATTAATGACTTTTAAAAAATGTTATTAATTATTTGTATCTTGTACACCATTATTTATACAATTCTACTATATTAAGCCTCTCTAAACCCCTGAAGTCAGACTAGCCTCACTTCCACACTTGCTCATGTCTCCTGTCTGGAAAGGCTTTCCTAGAAAGTTTGTTATTATTTTTGCCATCATTCATATGATGGAGTGTGTCCAGAGAAGGATGACGAAGCTGGTGAAGGATCTAGAGCACAAGTCTGGAGCGAATGAGGGAGCTGGAGGTGTTTAGCCAGGAGAAAAGGAGGCTCAGGGGGGCCTCATTTCTCTCTACAACCAAAAGAAGGGTGTAGCCAGGTGGGGGTCAACCTCTTCTCCTAAGCCACGAGTGACAGGACAAGAAGAAACAGCCTCAAGTTGCATTTCGGGAGCTTTGGGTTGAATATTAGGAAAAATTTCTTCTCTGAAAGGGTTATCAAGCATTGGAACGGACTGCCCAGGGAAGTGATTGAGTCACTGTCCTTAGAAGTGTTAAAAAGCATATAGGAGTGGCTCTTGGGGACATGGTTTAGTGGTGGATGTGGCAGTGCTGGGTTAATGGTTGGACTCAAGGATCTCAGACGTATTTTCCAGCTTTAGTGATTGTATAATTCTCTGATTCTACGTGATTTACCTGTCCCTAAATATTTCACAGAAAGAGAACTTATACTGTGTTTTGATGGGGGTGAGTTACAAAAGCTGTGAATCCAGAGGTGGGGTGGGTGGAGCACCATGGGGAGCGCAGAGAGGTGAGAGCAGTGAGTGATGCTGAATGTGCTGCTCCGCAGGTCCTCTGGCTGGATTGTCTGATGTCTCCTCTTTCCCCAGCCCCCACAGCACTGGGAGTTCTTTGCTACATCCCAGAGGACTGTGAGAATAAGAGAATAAGACACTGTGAGTGTCTCAAATGCTATAAAGATATGCAATGACAAAGACTTGTACATACAGACAAGTCCCCAGAGCACCCCTTGAACCCTTCTTCAGTGTACTCTGGCAAGTGTGTCTCATATTCATTAGGCTCCATCTGATATATAAGTTGTTTAGCTTTATTCTTTTAAAACATGTAGTCAGAGTTTGTAGATATTTAGAGCTAATTTAGATTAGCTCTCGACATCAGAGCCTACAGAGATACAGGCAGTCCTGGGTGGCAATATGAAAAATGCAGGAGAATTTCAGGGTGCTTCCTGCAGAAACTTTCAGAGAAATGCCACTGAAAAAAATCAAAATTACTTCTCAGCAATTCAACCCCATTGAGCAACACCAAGATGAGTTGTTTGAAAGAGGAACCTCATCTGGAAAGTTTGCAGAAAAATCTCAGTTTCTACAGATATTTTTGCCTGACCTAGGAAACAGTTCCACATCCAGCCCTCATTTCTAGTAAAAGCTCAGTCTACCTCCATGAAAGGAACAGAAATATTGCTCCTTGCATTGACAGGAGATAACTGGGATCTCTAGGAACTTCATAGGTTTGCAACAGATGAATTATCATGGCATTAGCCACAGTGGTTACCAACTCTCCCCACTTTGTACTTTCACCTTCCTGTTAGAAACCAAACGTTTATTCTGTGACTAAAGCGTAATGAAATTGCCATTCACTGGATAGCGTTTGCCAGGCCTGACCGGATGTTTGCCTTCTGCTAAACAAGAATAAATATTGATAGGCCTAATCCTAAAAATCACAGCTGCAGTAAAAAATAAACAGTACGACCCTGTTGTTAATGAGTTATTGAAGATCAAGTACATTTATACGTTTCAGATACAATCCGCTTCCCTGTATGCCTTCTTTCCTGATGTTGTTAGAATCTTTGTTTTCAGTTTTCCTTTAAATAATTTCTGATAAAACACAGTGGGAAAAAATGAAATATTTTGCAGTTATATTAATTTGCAATTAAATATAGCAATAGCTCTGCTTTTCCTTGACCCAGTCTTGCTCTTTCATTTGCACCTGTTAATTTAATAGCCAGAATCATCCATCAAAGTGAATTAAAAGGAAGATGTTGCATGCAAGGACCAGTAAGACACCTCAAATTACACCTGCTGCATCTGCAGGTGTTGTGGGGTGCATTCCTTGGCTTAACTGGGCCTGGCTGCTGTAGCTGCAATGGAAGATTAGGAAGCTGCAGAAAGATGTGTTGTGATATGAGCTGTAGAACCTTCCCAGGAGTGCAGAAGGGTGACACGGAGAGTCAGGACATGTATGCAGGAAATACAGACACAGTAGGAAGACTGCTTTTCTGAGAGGGGCCGGAAGTGCTGAATTGCACTGGTTTGCCTCTGTGCTTCTCCATGCAGCTTCCTGACCCACCCAAGAGCATGCGCCCACGCTGTGCTCCTCAGGAAGCTGACAGCAGAGCCAGAGGATTGCAACGGAAGGTGTGTGGGAAACTTGCATGACAGGCTGGGAGTTTGCAACAGGAACATTGCAAAAACAGGCAGTAGATTCCAGCCTGCTGTGTTTTCCTGCATCCCTGGCCAAGGCTGGGATATGCTGCTTCATGTAGAGGCAATATGAGATGTTGGCAGGATTGATTGGGCAATATCTTTCTGACAGACAATGCTTTCTTGCCAACAAATTTCTACTTGGAGAGGAAAACCATATTTTGGCACAGTGACCTTGAAGGATTTCCAAGATCTGAGCGGAAATCTGCTCCTTGCCATCCTGTGAACCCTCAGGTTGTGTGGCACAAGGGACAAGGTGATGTCAGTAAGCAAGGAGCACTCCGTAAGGATTGGCCATTGCAACAAGTGACACAGATCAAGGCTCTTCTTTTGATACCTTCTCAATTAGTTCCCATTGGTCCAACAACATTCACCTCCTTTTAGGACTGAGTTAGTTATTTTTACAAATTCAAACTCATTATTTATCCCTGGGTGTGAGAAGTGTTGGGGTTTGCAGCCTCATCCTAACCCTCCTGTATCAGCACTGAAATTAGGTAATAACTGCATGTAATTACATACACAAACCTGTAGTATAAATTGCTTAAACTGAATGTGACGTATGCCATTTCAGAATCTGACCATAATGGATTCTCTTGTTTTGATACTATTTAAGTAAAGTGTTAATCAATTAGCCTTTGATGGGAAAGGATTATTTTTCTCTTCATTTTAAGTTTCCGTTTTCTATGAAAAGGTACTGAAAACACTTAGAAATACTGCTTAACAATGCAAATGAGCACATTTGCCTTACTAACAGAGAGTTTCTATTCTTAAATGGAAAAAAAAAGCTAATGAGAATACCATTTTGAAAAACTGAGGTTTGACACCTACAGACTTCTGTGGTTGATCTAAAATAAAAAAAAAAGAAGAAGAGTAAAAAGGTTCTTGCTTCACTCTTTTCCGCTCCTTATTTGTGTGCACAGGCCCCAGCTGACTGAGGCTGAGATAAAATGTTATCAAATGTCACTTCCATTATATTCCTGGTACATGCGGAATATCAGAACTTACAGAAACTAATTGGGCTGAATTCCAGGTAATTACTTCATTTTCTGACACTGGATCTATTTCATAGTAACTAGTTTTTACTTGTGGGAGTGTCTTTGCTGAACCAGGGCCAAAACCAATCTGCTCTTCCTTCACTGTGTACATACATCTTGGCTTTTGCATCATTCACATAATCACCTGTTTGGGAATTCATCCCAACCATATTCTTTGTTGTAGAAAAAGCATACATCAATTTATCTATTCTGCTGACTTTGGATAAGTCATAAATTTTGGCAGCAGAAAACCTATCTCCTCAACTTACATGGTCCAGCAATAATCCATGAACTAAAAATTTATTTAGGTCTAACTTCTACTGATTAAAGATACTATTAAGCTATACATCACACTGAGCACCATTTTTAATACTACTGAGGTGTTTTATTCATATACATGAAAGTAAGAGATTAAGTGCAGGAGCTGATTCTTATTTCCCAGAGAAATATTCCCTTGACCTCCACTTGTCCTTGGCTTTCTTTTAATTTCTTCTCCAGGGTGCCTCAGATCCCAGTACTTGCAACTGTGACTTCTTAGTGATAGGAGCAGACTTACCAAATCGTAACCAACTGCATTACTTTTGGAAATCCAACCCTTTGGCAGTTATACTTGGATTTGCGCCACGTCTAACAGCCCACACTAGATCAATTCCACTTTACTCAAGGTTAGCCTGCTGTGGGAACACCCTGATTGGGTCAGGGTCAATTTAAACCCCAAATATTGTCAGGAGCATGCCAACACCCACCTCAAATCCCATCTACAGGCTGGACTGGTCAGGAGCCTCAGAACACTTAAATCTGTCAATTTAGCCTAGCAATTGCTGTCTCTTGCAAAATGCAGTGGAAAGACAAACTTTAGTTACCTGCACTTTCACATCCTTCACCCCCCCCCAATTAATATCAAAGCAGCGAGGAATCAGAACAATTCAAGGGATAGAGAATACCTTTTATCAATGTGTTAAATAGAATTGTCTCTGTAAGTGGAACAGTCCATGATCTAAATTCACACAGGTTGCTTTGAAGCCTTTTTCACTTAAGCAAACGCAGAGCATGAAGCTCCCAAGTAGCTAATTTTCTTCCAGGTGCATAAGTGTTTTCCTGAGCAGAGGTCTCGCTCATCTGTGCATAACTGGGTATCCGTGCACCACAACACTGATGGAGCTCTGGTTTACGGATCAGTTGCTAAACATCTTCATTAAAAATACACCCCCCCCCAATTTACATTAGATGAGAGCATAAAGTTATGTTATCCTGGAGAAGCTCCATTAGCTTCTAGTAGTGAAAAGAAGCCAAAGTCCAGGACTTCTCAAAATCATGCCTGAAACACACACACACACACACACACACACACACACAGAGGTAGAGAGGTTTACTCAATAGTTTTAATGTTTCTTTTGGATTGTAAGAGAAGACATCAGGCCCTCTGAATTACATTGCCAGAAAACACATAAAAGATGGTGTCTGACTTCATAGGGAAAATTTTTACACCCAAATATTGTTCCTGTTCAATACAAAACTTATACTGCTGTTACCGGGAACATGACTAGTGCAGTGAATCTAGCTATTTTTTAATTCTCCATGCTAATTAACTCATAAGACAGAGAAATGAACCTCTCAAACACACAGTAATTGCTTAGACTGTGTAAGCAAATATTGACCCATGTATTTATTTTTCATTCCTGTGTCCCAGTGTCAGACTAAGTTTAGTCAAAGTAAACTACTGAAATGCATTTCTCAAAAGACCATCATCAGTGTAAAGACCCTCATTTTTTGGTGCTTAGCAGCCAGTTACAGAGCAATCAGATTTTCATATATGAAGTGTGACACTAATTTTGGGTATGATTGGAAGTTTGGTGTTTTGAGAAGACTGGGACTTGCCTTTAGTGTATGCTCAGCTCAATCTCCATCTCCAGACACTGTTTGCTAGGGTTGCAATAAAAGAATTGTGTGGGTAGGAGAACCAGAAGCAAACAGAAAAGGCATCTTCAAATCACCTTTGTGTACTGAATCAGGGGAAGAATCCTGCTCCAAGGCACTCTGATGTGACCTGGCTGGAATTTATTCTACCTGTATGGAGCAAACACTGTAGAAGCCATTTGTCTTTCCTTAGTTTCCAGGGTTTCCATACATAGGGATATGGCTCATTAATTCTTCATGATTAGCTCATGAAGAATGACCTGACATGAGTTGGAGACAAGGGAGTAAAGCAGTCCTGATGTGCATTTTGGAAGGAGCTCTCTTGCAAGATGAGATGCACAGAGAGAGTTTTGGGTGATAAGGAACACAGGCCATACCTACAGCAGTTTGGGTTTGGGGATAATGCAGCAGAGTCCTGAAGCTTAACGGCTGAAACTGTGGGAGTGCTGACAAACTTTTCCCTGAGGAACTCTGGCAAGTGAGCAAGTATTGGCTCACACTTTTGCATTGATAACACTGCTTCCTCCTTCCCTGCCACAACTAAACTCTGAGATGAGACTGGGAGCTGGTTTTTGCTGTAGTGTACTTTTTACTTTGGCCTGTATTTACTCTCCACATGGCTCACAGACACGCGGCAAAGATCCCGCCTCAGCACACACCTCTGCAAGCATACAGCTCAAGCGGAAGAGGTTTGTTTCATGTAAGACACTCAGAGCTGACCCTGCAGCATCACCTGCAGCCACAGTGAGGCTAGTAAATGAGACAGATACTGTTCCTCTTTCAACATCCTGCAAGTGCATCCTGCTCCCCTGCACCACCAGCAGCTGTGGCTGCAGAGCCCACCTTTGTTCAGTCCTTGGGTGTCCCAAATTTGATATGCCCCAAACCATTTAAGAAGGATGTGAAAGGTCTTTGAAAGCATCCAGAGGAGGACAACAAATCTGAGTGTAAGACTGAAGGGCATATCCTGAGAGGAGCAGCTGAGGACTCTGGATTTGTCTGGTTTGAAGAAAAGGAGGCTGCGGGGTGGCCTCATTACAGCTTCCTGAGGAGACAAAGGGGAGCGGGAGATGCTGAGCTCTTCTTCCTGTGTACTGGGTTTGCATGGTAAAGTTTTGGTGGTGGGCGGGCTACAGGGATGGGTTTGTGAGAAGCTGCCAGGAACTTCCCCCATGTCCAACAGAGCCAATGCCAGCCAGCTCCAAGATGGACTTGCTGCTGGCCAAGGCCAAGACCATTGGGGGAATGTCTACCACCCAGAGCGGTAGCACCTCTGGCATAATGTATTTATTAAGGTGGGAAATAAACTGCTGCACAACAGCAGTCGGAGAGAGGAGTGATAATGTGTGAGCAAAACAATCCTGCAGACACCTGGGTCAGTGAGGAAGAAGGGGAATAAGGTGATCCAGACACTGCAGCAGAGATTCCTCTGCAGCCCAGGGTGCAGCCCATGGTGAGGCAGCTGTGCCCCTGAGCCCACGGAGGTCCATGGGGGAGCAGAGAGCCACCTGCAGCCCATGGAGGAGCCCAGACCAGAGCAGGTGGATGCCCAAAGGAGGCTCTGACCACATGGGAAGCCCACACTGGAGCAGACTCCTTTCAGGACCTGTGGCCACATGAAGAAAGGAACCCAAACTGGAGCAGGTTTGCTGGCAGCACCTGTCACCCCATGAGGGACCCATGCCAGAGCAGCCTGCTCCTGAAAGATTGTGCCTCATGTGAGTGTCCCATGCTGGAACAGTTTGTGAAGAACTGCAGCCCATGGGAAGGACTCATGTTGGAGGAGTTTGTGGAAGACTGTCTCTTGTGGGAGGGACCCCATGCTGGAGCAGGAGAAGAATGTGAATTCTCTTCCTGAGGAGGAAGCAGAGGCAGAGACAATGTCATATGAATTGATTACAAACCCCATTCCCCATACCCCTTCTCTGCTGGAAAGAGAGAGAAATTAGGAGTCAAATTGAGATGAGGAGGAAAGGGTAGGGATTAAGATGTTTTAAGAGTTTGGTTTATCTCTCATTATCCTACTCTGTTTTGGTTGGTAATAAATTCAACTAATTTCCCTCAATCAAGTTTGTTTTGCCCATAATGGTAACTGATGAGTGATCTCTCCCTGCCCTTGTCTCAATCCATGAGCCTTTTGTTATGCTTTGTCTCCCCTGTCCAGCTATGGAGGGGACTGATGGAGTGGCTTTGGTGGGCACCTGGAGTTCAGCCAGGGTCAGCCGACCACACCCTGATATATCCAGTGACAGGACTTGTGGGAATGGTTCAAAGCTCTGCCAGGGGAGTTTCTAACTGAACATTAGGAAACATTTCTATACCAAGAGAGTGGTCAGACACTGGAATAGGCTTCCTAGAGAGGTGCTCAATGCCTCAAGCCTGTCAGGGTTTAAGAGGTGTTTGGACAACGGCCTTAACAACAGGCTTTAACTCTTGGTCAGCCCTGAAGTGGTCAGGCAGGACTACACAGTCATTGTAGTTCCCTTCCAAGTGAATGAGTCTGTTCTGACAGATACAATCTCTACTTCAAAAACCATAGAAGTGACATAGCCTAAAACTGCAAGAAAAGGAGTATCTGCATCACAGAAGCCTAAGAGACTATTTTTAATGAAGCCTATGTCAAAACTTAGAAAGGAATATGCACTGTTTTAATTATTTCCCTATTACTTTCTAGCAGTTGCTCCTTGATAGCATGCAACAATAATGACTTTGCCAATGACTACAACTTCAATCAGTGAAGATGAAGAAAAGTTTTACTGCAAAAGACACTCAAAATCTAATCAGGATTATATTTTAGTTTTAAAATGAAGACCAGTTTCTGGTGCATTCATTTGGACTGTTTCCTGCCATTGAACAGTCTCTCAAATCCCACTAATTTCTGTAGAAAATCAAAAAAACCCCAACCAAAACCCCCCAAATCTAACCAAAACAACTCAGCAACTGATCTGTTACCTTGAAAACCATTAAAGGTGACATACAACACACGACATCTCTTGACAACCCTACACCATTCTCTGTTGCTAAATAATATCTGCTAAAGAATCTTTCACACTTCCTTTTTTTTTTTCTTCTCTTCATATTTGCAACCTCTGCTCTGAGGAGACTTTGTGGAAATTTGCTCAGCTTGCAGGAAGAAAATGCATGAGTTGATAAAAGCTAAAAATAACTCAGCAGAAGGCTGCCCAATAAGTTAGATTTAGGTTGAGTCATGGAAAAGCCTAGAAGTATTGTCAGCATCTGAGTTATATGGCTTTCCACTTCATTTGGACATGCTTGTGAAGTGTGTGAAACAATCTCATGAAAAGCAGTCATTGAGTGTATTGATATTGCCATATATCTTTCAAGAAATTTGGGGACACTTATACTTCCTTTTGAGAATTAATTGTGCTGAATCTTGCAGGAACTGAAAAGGAAATAAAACTGGAAAAACAAAAATCAAACCTTTTTGAATTTCTTCCATCTCACTGTAAGGTACTTTGAGAATAAGGGTGAAGCAGTAAATATTCTAATTTTCTACTAAGACCATTTAGTCTGACTCATATGCCCTTCCTATGGATGAGAGAGGTCTTAAAAACAGAAGATGGATACCATGCAGATAGTGCAAGATAGAACTGCAGTGGTTCAGAAAACAGTTATTTCTGATTTATTTCTAAATGGGAGGTTGTACTCAGTGTGTTTCTACAAGGGGCTGTTTTCTATCCTATACTGTTGACATGTATCTTCTGCAATAAAATATACTTACTAAACTTCCAATCTCAGTGGCCAGAAAAGGCTACAGTTGTGGTGGAGAACAAGAATAAAGATGCAAAGGATCTTGCCAAAGTAAATATGATGCTATTTAAAACAGAGGAGTGCTGTGTCTTGCACTTTGGAGTTATTCCCCAGGACCAGTCTACAGCATACATCTAGGAATATATGCATACACTGAGGGGAATAACTAATCAGGCAGCAATTCTGCAAAAAACAGTGTCTGAGCTAGACTGCATCCTCAGCTGCAGACGAGATGACAGTGCCCTGCTGTTGGGGGAAAAGAGGAAAAATAAGCTTCCTATTTCTCATCAAGATCTATGATAACTCTTCTACCTACTCAACCTTCAGATAAGTGCAAAAATTCTCTTCCCATCATGACAGCACAGTCAGAAAGTGATAGACTAATTGTCAAGCTTCCAGAAGAAAGCTGTGAAACCCCCCGCCCCCCTATTGTTTACAGCCAGAGACTTAGAAAACATGAACTTGTAAGAGAAGTTTGAGACAGTTGGGGCTTTAACCCTAAAGAAGAGAAAACTCAGGTGTAATGTAAGAGTCTTCAGTCATGTGGAGACTGCTACAAGGAAAAACAAACTATATTTCTATGTCTGTGGAAGACAGGACAAGAAGTGATGGGCATAAATTCAGGAACAGAAAATTAAGCTGAACATTAGGCACATGGATGTTGGACAGTCTCATGGTGAAAAGAATGAAGGATTAGAACGGATGAGGAGTGGCTGTGGTGATTTCATCTCTGAAGGTATTTAAACAACCAGCTGAGGAAAACCTATGCCTATGCTTTGAAGAAAAGGTGTGGAAAGGACACTGTCATGTACCTTCCTTTGTGGGAATTGATTTTTCATGGTAAAGTAGTAAATTATGGGATACCAAGCATTTCAGCTGGAATTAACTATTCTTACTGCAAAGAAGAATGTTGTGAGAGGTCAATACTGGCTTTTTCTTGGAAACTGTGGTAGAAAATGGTTTTAAGGGGAAGTTGAGAAGGAAGAAATTAGAGGTCAGAAGAACCGATTTGAAATTATTATTCCACAAGTTCTACAAAGATAGAAATCCCAGGAAAGTCCCCATCTCAGAGCCCACAAAGTCAGCCTTTCACCGAATGCATGTATGTAAACAATGTAGGGACCTCAGCACTCTGTAATCTTGGATGAGCATCTATCACAGGCGTATTGATGCTGCGGTTTCCTGAAGAGCTGTGCCGAATTACTGGTTTCTCACAAACAAAAGGGAGAGATTTTGTGGCCATCCATCTCTGGCCTCCACCCCAGTCCTGATACTCAGTGCCATTTCTGAGGGCTGACACAGCAGAAAGCTGCTGGGGTTCATGCCGTAATGTTTTTGAGTTAACAAGGTCACAGGAGGAGGTCTGGTAAGTGCCAGCCTCAACATAAGCAGTTAAGAGCACGCAGCCAGGCTGGGAGAATGGGGCAGCTGCTTCAGGACCTCCTCCCAAATCAGTCAGTGATTAGGTTGGCTCAGCAAGTCTTGTGCAAACCATGGCTTTGCTTCCATGTAGAGAAGGTTTTTTTTCAGCTTGTAAGAAAACCAGAGGAATAATGAAAAAAAAAGAAAAAAAAAAAAAAAGAGGAAAATCACTAAGAAGGCTTATGTTGTTATAAAATAATTAATATAAGGGGAAGAAGAAAAAAAAATAGATTGGGAGCTAGCTGGACAGGAAGACGAGAATGTGCCCTTGATTTGAGGTCCTTTGTTGTACTCCCTTAAGTGCGCCGTCATGACTTGGCAGCCGCTCAGGCTCCAGGAGGCATTGTAGGAGCCTGTGATAGGAGGGGTTTCCTCTGATGAGCTGGCCATTGTGACTTTACAAGAAATTGTACAGTACTTCCTCTCATCCATTAGAAACCACTATTTTCTGAATGAATTTTCTCCTCTTTTGTTTTTAACAGTTTAACCCTTAACCTTTCTGACTCATGTTTTCTATTCTGGTGTAGCGTGCAGCCCGAGGTGAAAATGGGGACAGCCCACACAAATGAGACTCCCCTGCCCGTGGTCTGACAGGGAAACCAAGCGTTGCACAGAACAGTGTTTCTGCTGAAGAGCACTTTGTAGGCTTGGGAGTGTGGTATGAGCAAAAAAAAAAAAAAAAAAAAGCCTCTCTTGCAAGTCAAATGAGGAAAGTCAGGCAGCTATTGAACTTCTGGGTGATTCATCTGTACTCTCCAATTTGTACTAATTGCTAAACTCTGAAGGTGTGGTGTGGGCAACAAGGGTAAAATTGTATAATTAGGGAAATGACCCTTTCACAATTAGTGGAATGAATTAATCTGAAGATGAGAAAGAGGACCAAGTAGTTCTTGCAATGGTCAGATATACTGGGCTAAATTCAGTGGTGACATAAACATATGTCCTCTGTCCTAAAAAGAGTACCTGCTGGAGAAGAAACCCTTTCTGCCCAAGCCAAGCACAGGATATTGTGAAATACAGAAATACATGTGGCATTAAAAAAGCCAAGTAGGGAGAGAAAGGGGATGTTCAAATTTGGAGTTCCTCTTGGGGTCACTATTAAGCACTCTGAAATTAGACTGGAAATTAAAGAATCAAAGCTACAGTGTCTTAGATAGGGTCTACCTTGGGTTATGAAAGGCCTTTGAGTATTTCCTTGTGTAATCAGCATAAAAGTCAAGTATGTGGAAAGCACTGACTTTTACCTTCCCTCATACCTATGTCCAAAAGGGAATAAGGACATAAAAGATATTTCTCATTCACCTGTGATAATGGATGGCACCAAGAATCCTGAGAAGTGGCTGAAGAGATGGAACCTTCCCAAGACCCTCTTAGGAGATACCAGGTCTCAGTAAGCTCCCTGGGGTTCTGTTCCAAGTGGTTTACTGCTAAAAGGATGAATCAATATGTGACAGAAAGGCAAAGGGGATGTTTGACTTCCAAATTGAGTTACAAGATCAGTACTCTTTCTCCAAATATGGAAAATACATTTTTTCCATAAATAAAATAAAATAATTTTTTGTAAATAGTAACATTTTTTAAAAGCCCTCATACGTTTTTTATATAAAGGTGGAAAAGATTCATAAAGTTTGTAATTTCCCTCTCTGTTGGCTTGCAATGTAGATAAAGCTCTTTAGTGATCTGGGTTCTTGGACCAAAGAGATATTTTGTAGGAAGGCAGAATCACTTACTAAAGATATTGTGGGAAACAGGGCTAAGACCTTTAAGTGAACTGATGGCTGAATCCAGCCCAGGAGGCTGGTGGATGGATTTGACAGATAGCAGACAACTCTTTCTGCTAAAACACATCCCTTTGCTCTCAGAAAGGGATTAGAGCTTTGAGTCCCTCTCTTTAAAATGTCACACAACAGCCAGGATGAAAAAGCAGCGTAAAATCTCTCCTGTAATGCCAACAAAAGTTTCCAAAGCAATTTGGTATGTGATATACTGCTGCTTCAGCTTGTCAGGCTGATATCACCTTGGTCCCTCGGTCCATCCATCTGAGCTGACTTCTTGTCCCTCATCTATGGGAAATGACTCATTCCATGCCTGTGAAGTGCCTGCGTCAGGAGGCTGCACTCGCGGGGCTCATAAAGGTTACTTCTGTCTAAATCACACCATCGGACTGGGTGGCTGCAGTACCTTCAGAATGATGGGAAGAGAGGGCAGGAAGCAAGATATTTTAATAGATGGTATGGAACATATCAACATATTTCAAGCAAATCAAATACCTTCACACATTTTTTCTATTTCCTGTCTTAGAATATTTTAGGTTATGTTTGTGATCTAATTTTGCCTTTTGTTTCGTTTCTCTTCCTTATTTGGCTGCTGTCACTTGTCAGTGAAGCACAGTGATGCTGCATCTCTCTAATCATAGTAAGGCCTAAAATTTCACCCTCTTCTAGATTATATTCTTCAAAGGAGAGGAAGATAGACTGCAAAAAGTAGGGACATTTCTATTAGCACATTAAGTCCTTCAGCTGCTACTGTGGTTTTAATTTTGAGCAGTGCTATATGCACTTTAGTAAGTGAAGCGGAGCTATCATTTATCAGCAGGAAAAAAAAAACCTCAAAAAGAAAAAGCATCTTTTCACTCAGTTCAGTCTTTGACATGTGTATTTGAGTCATAGCTTGCCAGAGTGATGAAAAAGGTACAGTCATATCATTTTCTCCTCACAGAGTATCTTTCCTCTATGAGTTTCAGAGCTCTTCAGCAACTATCCTTCAGTCACCTGGTAGATGGTCAAGTTGTGCTCCATTGCTAGTTCAATGCTTCTGTAAGAGCAAGTGGACCCAGGCTACCAGAGAATAAAAAATGTTTGGGGCAGGGATAGCACAGGACAGTCAATCAGTAATGTTTAAACGCTAACATGGTGTGTAGTATGATCTAGAAATGTGCCAAATTGCATGATGTCAAGTGATGTCTGGGGAATAGCATATGCTCCAGATTTTCTGATAGACTGCACAGACAAGACTGCCCTGGATTTGGCCTCCTGTATGCCCCTGTACATGGCAGACTTTGCACTTGCACACCCTGATGTTGCAGTGAAGGAAGTTGACACACATTCTTCATTTCACATTATGAAAATGATACATTAGATCACACACTGAGAACTGGAAAAAAAAAAACCCACATCCAAAATGACATTTACATTTGAGGGCTACACATTTGAGGGCAGAGTTCTGTATAGTTCATCTGTGGCCACTGTGCTGCTTGGCCGCACAATGACAGAATATTCCTCGCTCATCTTTTATTTATCCAATAAATAGCCAGAGAAGTGCAGTGCAATATTATGCCTCATTATTGCCGCTTTGCATAACTCTGTAGGTGCAAAAGGAAAGGTTTTAAAATCCGTTTATATGTGACTATTGCCTCCTTGTAAGGTGGTCCCCTGTTGCCTTAAATCGCTTTTATCGCCCTACTGTGCGAGAAGGAAAAGCACCTTACAAAAGTGTAATGATACCCCATTGGCCTTACTGAAGTTGCTCCTGGTTAACAGAACTCCATGGGAGATGAGACTTCAATCCCCATGATTCAGGTCAAGATGAAAATGAATAGAACTTAATGGAATATACTGCCTAGGCTTCTCCCAGTGGGAGAAAGAGAAAGTACAGCTTCTTTTCATCCAAGCAAGTAGCTGTTACACTGCAGTAAAGTGGACTCAAGTAAGACTGTGGATGGGGGACTGGATCCAAAAGGTTTGAGAGCCAGACATTAGCCACACCTCTTTTGAGATAGTTTGCAGACAGCAAGGAGGCAAAGTTTTGTTTCAGTAAATTAGATGAGTCCCTGGAAAGGCAGGAGACACCCTAGTTTGATACAGCTGGCAAATACTCATTGTCACACAATTGTGTGCAGTCTCACAATGGTTCTGAGTTCTGCTGTACCACAACCAAGGACCACTCCAATGCCACAGTGAGGAAAGTGCTTTGGGAGAACCAGGTTCAGCACTTCAGAACAGGAGAGGGAAATCACAAAGGGCAGGAGACCAGCAATTATAAAATTTCAATGTATTGGCATGGTTTGTCTTGATTTGATGCAGGAACTGGGAGGAAACATAATAGAAAGCAGAGAAGAAAGCAAGCAAGTTTCTCTATTAAGGCCATTGTGGCTTAATTGACAGGGCTACTGACTGCAATAACAAGGTGCCATGTGCTGCTGTTACCAAGGGCTGTTATGCTACAGGCATGATAAAAAAACACTACAGAAAAAGATTCCACAGTATAAACCTGGTCAAGTGAGGAAAATAGAAACAACCCCTTAACTGTGCAATTTTGGGCAGGAAAATTACATTCCATTGTTTGTTTTGTTTTAAAGGTGATTTGGATGAAAAACACTAAATTGTGTCTTTGGAGTTTTTTTCTGCTTTGTAGCATTTTAAGGATACTTAAATAATTTTATAATTTTCCCCCAAATTTTACTATATTAAATGGTGGGATTGTGAATTTCAGATTCCTCTTAGCATTTCTTGACTTTCTTTGGGGTATATTTGGTTTTCTGTATGATTTTCTTTGTGCGTCGTTACATAATATGTTGGCTATTTTGGAAAAGTCAGATTATGACTGCTTGCTTGTTTGCCACCATGTCACTTGGGCCAGCAAAACTTATTTTGGAGGTCACAAAATAATGTTCTTTACTGGAATAATACTCCATAATAAATAAAGTTAAGCATTTTCTGTGTTTAAGGTAATTGCATCCTTAGAATAACTCCTAACACCTTAATGAAGGAACTGAGCTTTTAAAGAGGCTCCTTTCTCTCCAGGGTATAAAATAGCAAATTACAGTTAGTAGCTGCTGAATAACCTTTTTTGTTTGACTGAATTTTCATGTTTTTCTTGGAAATGCATGCTTCCCTTTTACTCAGGTTTGTGTAGGATATTCTCTCATCCCCATGTATCCCTACACACAACATAGAATAGTGCCTATAAATCTTCCAGGTCTCAGCCTGCGAGCTCAGACCGTAAAACATTCTTCTAAGAACACGAGGGGTTAAGCCCTGGCCATAACTAATATGAGATGTAGGATGACTCTGTGTTGAGGGCACAAACTAGATCCAGTTCCCTCCTCTGATATGGTCTCTGAATGAAGTTATCAACTGCTGTCAAAAACAAAAGGCAAACCCATTCCTTCTTTTCTTAACTCCCCTTTCTGCACCTGGGGGTTTCCTCCTCTTTATATGCTTTAGTGCTCAGCTGATATTTGGTTGAGCCAGTTCAATTCACACAGAAACATATTCACACTTTTTCCATGTTAGTTGTCTGCCAGGCTTGTGAGATGGATTGAATTCAGGAAAGGGTCTGATGATCATCAGATCTGGCAAAGGAGAGGAAGAAGGTTTTGGGAGGGAGAAGAGCAAGATCTATAGCATAGAGCTTCACCCTCTCTATTTGAATAGGAGTCACTTCTCCTTCAATGAATGAATAAAATGTGGAATAACCTTTCTTTTCTTCCTCATAGGGTGGTTGTATAACAACATTAAAGAATGCCACACTGCTGCAATGAAGGGGAAATGGATGCAAAGTTTTGCTTTAAGTTTGTCCTCTATTAACTATTAATAAAAACGTTATTATATCCTTCGGTGTTTTTCAACAGTCTTTTAATAATGTTTATCTTGGGAGATTTGGTTTATCTTAGGAAATGCAAAATTTGTATACACCATCCCATAAATATTTCTAGTAGATGAACTCACTCTTTTGCTGTCTGGTAGGAAAGAAACAGGTAGAAAACAGGTAGGAAACTGCAACCCCATATTGATTGAATCCATGTATTTAACATACTTTCCATTGCCTTGACTTATGGTGTTGGATTATTTTTCCATTATGATCCCTATTTCTGAGGGTTTTGAATAAAAATATCTCCTCCTTAATTCCAGATTGATGCCATTTGGCTGTGAGGCTTTCAATCAATTCTTTCAAAGCTGCTGCTGGTTGTGGACTGACAGATAAGTGAAAAGCAACCAGCCTAACAAAGTTACACAGGGACAAGCAGAGATATCAGGAGTCCCTGCAGAAACTGACAGAGCTTGTCCATGTTAAATAAGGTTGCAAAACTTCCCCAAAAAACAGTGCCTGCACTGAGCAGATCAAGCAAGATACTGTCTGTGGAACATTTAAAATGCTAAGTAGTGAATCTCAGATTATAATTCGTCTCCATTCTTAGCTAAGATCTGATGACTTAAGCTCTACTAATGGCGACTGTGTTGCAACATGCATTTGGAAGGATGAAATAGACTTAAAAGACGAAATCCTGTAGTTGGTTGCACAAAGTATCACTTTCAGTGCAATGAGGCTGCAGTAGTATAAATACAGTCTGGTTTTCAATCCAGAAGGGAATCACAAATCACAGAAGCTGCTGAGTTGGAAGGGACCCTCCCATGATCATTGAGCCCAACTCCTGACTCGGCACAGCACCATCCCCAAGAGTCACACCATGTGCCTGACAGCATTTTTTGAACTCTGTCAGGCTTGGTGCTGTGACTACTTCCCTGGGAAGCCTGTTCCAGAGCCCAGTCATCCTCTGAGTGAAGAACCTTTTTCTAATATCCAACCTAAACCTCCCCTGACACAACTTCAGGCCATTTCCTTGGGTCGTGTCATAGGTCACCAAGAGAAGTTGTATCTTTCAATGAGATCTCCCCTCAGTATTCTCCAGGCTGAACAGAACACGTGCCCTCAGCAGCTCCTCATAGGGTTTCCCCTCAAGGCCTTCATCATCTTTGTTGCCCTCCTTTGGGCACTCTCTAATAGCACAATGTCTTGCTTATTCATATTGTGTCACCCAAAACTGTCCCCAGCACTCGAGGTGAGGCCGCCCCAGTGCAGAGTAGAGTGGGACAATCCCCTCCCTTGCCCGGCTGGTGATGTTGTGCCTGATGCCCCTCAGGACAGGGTTGGCCCTCCTGGCTGCCAGGGCACTTCTGACTCATGTTCAACTTTCCACAGACCAAGACCCCCAGGTTCCTTTCCACAGTGCTGCTTTCCAGCATCTCATTCCCCAGTCCATCTGTACATCCAGGGTTGCCCCATCCCAGGTGCAGAATCTGGGACTTTCCATGTTGAACGTCATATGGTTGGTGATTGCCCAGTCCTCTGATTTGTCAGGGTCTCTCTGCAGGGCCTCCCTGCCCTCGAGGGTGTCAACAGCTTGTCCCAGTTTTGTATCATCTGTGCACTTGCTCGGTATCCCTTCCAGGCGTGCGTCCAGGAAATGGAGATATTGAAGAGCACAGGACCGAGGATGGAGCCTTGAGGAATCCCATTAATGACAGGTCCCCAGTCTGATGTCACCCCATTCACTGTAACCCTTTGTGCCTGACCTGTGAGCCACCTGCTCACCCATCTCAGATGTGTTTAGCCAGCTGTCTGCTGGATATTTTGTCCAGAGGATCCTGTGAGAGACAGTATGGAAAGCATTACAGAAAACCATAAAGTTTACATGAGCTGGATTCCCTTGATCAGCTGGGTGGGTTACCTTGAAGGACAACAGGTTTGATAAGTAGAACTTTCCCCTCATGAAGTTGTGCTGAATGGTGTGTGCAGTCACCCAGAGCTGGGTGAGCTACTGTGTCTGAGTGCGCCAGGTCCTGGACAGCACATGTGCTGCTGGTCACTCCACTGGGCAAGAGCGACAGCTGCATAAAGCTTTTGGGTTGCACAGAGGATGCCATAGCCCAGAACCGGTTATCTGACCAGATGAGCTCTCTTTGGGAATCCTGCAGCAGGTACTTGACTCCTCATTTGCAAAGCACGGAGAGGTTTTGACTTCAGGAGCCCTTCTGTTCACAAACCATGAGAAATAACAACCCTGAGTCTGTGCAGAGCTGCTTCCATGACACAAGAAGGAAAAGGAATGTCCTGAAACACCTTCCAGAGTGCAGAGCACGTCATCCCTGACTCAGTGGAAAGGTAGGTGGTAAAATTCTATGGAACTGAGCTTTGTTTCATGGCTGGTTAGTTGACTCATGGACCTCAGCAGAACGGCATTAATAGAAAAGCAGTAAAACAGCTGAGAAACAAACCCTATGGCTCAAAGCTGTCCTGTGCTCTCCCCACCAGAGGCAGTAGGTGAATCTGTCATCTAAGATGCCCTGTTACCACAATCTCTGAGCTACTCACAGGGTTCCTGCAAAGTAAGGAAATCCTACTGGTCCTTGATATAAATGAGGAACTGACATCTTGGCTTCTAATCATGCAGAGAAATACCCTGTGAAATTTTCACAGCTGTCTGCTAGGCTGGTTTGTTAGGCTGGTACATGCCCTTGAATATATTCTTCCCCATGCGGGAAATGGGGTCACAAGCTTTTCCTTCCTCACAGCCTTTCAGTCTGGGCCTGAAGACAGCAGAGCCCAAGGCAGCAGGGTCACTGTGGAGGTGAACATACAGGAGCAAAGCTGAAGATTCCTGGTCAGAAAACAGCAGTATTACAACTTTGGGGTACTCTCACTAATACATGTGATTGGCAAACAGATTCAAGAGGTCTCAGATGTTTCTCCTTAACTTTATTGATTTGATATTTTTTTTAACCTTGATCACCTCCAGCACTGGAGCACTTAGCTCTCAGTGGTCAGGTTTCAGAGGCTACAATGTGTGTTTGTGGAGCAAGGTGAAGATACAATTAAGTCCGTTTTGTCCATCAGTAATTACTAGTGTCCATGTGACACGTTTTCCTGCATGGAGGTCCCTGGCTCAACTCAGCAGCTTGTGCTGAGGGCAGAATGTGGTGCTGCCCTTGAGTATAGGAGATGCACTTAAGTGAGTCTTGAATGCTCCCTGCACAAAGCACGTGTGCACAAGGGATGAATGAAGTCCTGGTTTGGTCCCAGCTACACTCTAAGTTAAGTTGTTCCGGGCTCTGCTCTCCAGCATACAGATGCCATTCCAAGGACTTAACTGTCAGATACTGAAAATGCAGCTTACAATGCATCACATCGTGCCAAAAAATCAGAGCACTCTAAGCCTTCCTGTTGGTGCATAGCTGCCTTTCTGCTTGCTCACATTACACAACACATTACTGAAACAAAGACAACGCAAACATGAATAAATGTGTCGAAGAAACTGGCAGCAACATGAGTATAGGTCAAAGTTATCTACCTCCTGCCTAACCCAGGAATCAGGAATGGAGTGTGGGAAAGAGCAAACCCGCTGGTTTTTTTTTTCTTGAAATTTTTTAGTTCTTTTGCTGGAACATGTCCAGCAAAGTAGTTCTTGGCATTCAAAACCTAGTTTACAGGTGTGGGTGTTTGTGTGAGCATGTGGAACAGAGGGAAACAGCATTCTCAGTGAGGGTGGCTATGGAACAAGACTTTTCTTTCACAAAGCAAATCCAAAACACAGAGGATTTGGGGGAGTTATTTCCCTACACACACACCAAGTTATTGGTTTCTGGTTAGGGCCATTCTACATTTCACAACTGAGCAAGTACAGGTTCAGCCTGCTTTGCTTTCCTTACGTTAGCTGCTTGCAAAGTAGCAAATTCAACCTAAATTAACCTGGCTTTCCAGAATTTATGCAAAGGGAACTGGCTCTGTTTGTGTGCAAGTCCTCCTGTCTGTGACTTCATAGGATGAGGTTTGTGTTCAGGTATTTATCAGAGTTTAAAATCCCTTTCTTCCTGCCTGAAGATGGAAGATACTAAAGTGTTATTTATACAGACCATAATGTTGTGGCTGTTTTTCCACCTCAGAAATTCTAAGCCACCTCTCCTTTTTGCAAATGAGTTTTATGTTATGGTGAGGTTGTTCATAAAGCCAAATTTTGGGTAACGGGTACATTTCCTTTTACAAGTCAATATATGTGGCTTTGATCGTCAGCAGAGGAGATGGGCAGCCCCCAGGGGCAGGTCAGATTGCCCTGCAGCTCTGTGCCTCTGCCAGGCTGGAGCTCCCTGCTGCTGTTGGCTAGAGGCCACCTAGGGAAAATCCAGTCCTCAGAGCACACACAGAACACACAGTGCCACCCCTTGTCTCCATTCATGCTGGGGCTGCAGTCTGTTTCTTCTAATTGACCCGTCTGCAATCCCATCGAGGCTTTGATAGCTATGTTTGGCTACATAAGAATTACTTTTAGTGTTGCACAGAATATACTACACTCATTTGGGGAGGAGGGGAGAAAAAGGCACAAGTTTTTCATCCTTTCTTCTGCTAGATGTGTGTTCTTTTCCACCCTCCTTATTTTTCCTGGGACAGACACAGAGCCAACACATCTCTCTCAACAGAAGTCAGTACCCCATGAGGCTGAAGTTGTTTTCAGCCATTCTCCTCTACATTTAAATGTAACAGCAACCACTCTGTTCAAATCTTTTCCTCATGAGGTCTAATGGTAATAGGATCATGGGAATAATAATCCCAAATTCATATTCATAATTTTTTTCTAATGTTTTCCTCCTAGGATATTAATGTGCTTTATAAGGAAACACTGCTTTCTCTCAAGGTACAGAGTGTGAAATTGGGGTGAACAGGAGAAATGAGTTCTCTATACATTGTTCAAAAGGATTTGCTTGGCACCACTAAGTGTGTGATGCAGCATCAACCAAATTCCGGTCATTCTGCTGATTACTTCATCAGGAAACATGACCCTTCCTCTAACACATGGTTAAATTGCTTCATAGAGAGCATCTGAAAAAGCAGAACAACAAAAATGTAATTCTGTCCTCGAAACATAACCAGCCCCCAGGAATTAAGGGAAAGTATCTATAGGGAAGAATGATGGTCTTGTGGTTGAGACATGAGTCTCTGACTCAGGAAATGGGTAGACTATCCTACCACAGGCTTCTGATGTGAACAGATGCTGCTTAAACTATGCTGCTTCTGTTTCTCTGCATCAATAACATGGGATTAAGTGCACTGCTAGTATTGTTTTCCCTTTAGTTGTCCCTAGAAAGTCTTTGATGCTTAGACTTCTAAGATTTAGACTCCTGAGGCATCAGTAACAGGCTGAAGTAGGAATTAGAATCCTTGATGGACTTTTCATAGGGCTTCCTCCTTGTTATTAAACAAAGTGTATTTTTCACTTTTTTATGATCAATGTTTGTGGTATAAGCACAACCAAAAACAAGGAAGCTTCATTATATCATGCAGGGATTTAAATAAAAGTCAATCCTGCAGTTCTTCACCTGGCTGCACACAGTTAATTTTTAATAATACAAGTTTTCATGTTCATTTGTGAAGGGACTGTAAGTACCTGACTTGTGAGTACTTTGGAAAATGTCATTCTTTCTTAGTTATCTGTAAAAGTTTGAATGGCTCTTGAGCCTTACAGCTCCTCCTCTGGGTGAAAATATTTTTGGTAATGAATAGAACTTAGGGATCCCCTGCTTTGCAAAGCTGGAAAGCTTGAAGCTTGAGAACTGGCATGAAACTGGCATGAACTGATAGGAAAACAATGCAAATATTTCTGGAAATGCATTCTCAAAGAATTTTACCTTCAATGAATCAGTGCTTTTGGCAATAGCAAGACTAGCCTTGCAAGCTAATTTTGAAGTGTTCCCAAATTTTCAGCATGTCTCCATTCCCAGCCTTTTTTCAAGATAAATGTCTCAGACCTTTTATGGTTGAACCATTACTCATATTCGACTTTTTGTTTAATTGAATAAACAAGCTTTTTCTACCTGATTTGGAGGCCCCAATGGTCAGGCTCTCTGCGCTCTCATAGACTCGATAGCTGTAAAGATGATTCAGTAACTCTATCCTCCATCCATTAGCACTGTTGGCAAAAGCTTCTTTGACCACAGATATGAAGGATAAGGTTGGAGAGATTCCTCTGTAATGCCCTTGACCACTGTGAGCAAAAAGGAAATTCTTTTGTTGGAAGAGTCAGCCCTGAGTATTTATCTTGCTACATACTTTAAGGAATGAAGCGCATTGAGCTTTCCACTGTCATTCCCAATGTGTGTGAAAGGTCAGGTTTTTAAACATTCCTGCACTCTTTCTTGTTACACATTAAACCGTCACGTCTTTTATGCTGTGAGTCACGCATGCCTTCACTATGAGAGAAGAACGGGATAGCTTTGAGGCAGAGAAACCGTTCATTTCACTCATCATCTACTCTTCACTGTTTTCCAAGCGCTGGAACATGATGACTCAAAATGAAACCAATTTCAGAATGTCTGTGTCCAGTATCTTTGGAAATTGGAGAGTAATGTGCTTTAGAGTCCAGTGATCTCTACTTTCTCCACACCCAATGCATGTTTCCTGACTCAAATGTGGTCTTAGTGACTTACCACATTTCTTATTCCCTCTCCTTTTAAGAATCAACAGCTTTCTCCCTCTCTCTCTCTCTCTCTCTCTCTGTAGTCCTTAATTCTCTTGCAATAATAATATTTGATTTACCTGAGCCTTAGGAAAATTCTTTTTGAGATTAATGGAAATATGC
The DNA here is from genome assembly GCA_013397935.1 of Dasyornis broadbenti. Classification (NCBI taxonomy): domain Eukaryota; kingdom Metazoa; phylum Chordata; class Aves; order Passeriformes; family Dasyornithidae; genus Dasyornis; species Dasyornis broadbenti. The sequence goes on from VZRN01002382.1 coordinate 1,817,551, forward strand.
CCACAGTATTCAGCAGACTGTGTGGATCAGGCACATACTAGAATTGACTGGAAACCTTCCAAGGAAGTGGTGGAGGGTTCTTTTCTTCTTTTTCCCTTTCCCTGAGGAATGTGATGATTCACTGTCACTGAAACTTGTCTATGACTTTCATTGGGAAACAGCATGTGCCCCTAAACCAGTCCAACTTCCTTCTCGACTCACTTCAAAACAGAATGTAACCTTGATTTTTTCTGTCTTGGATGTACACTCAAACCATGAGACTCTTTTGAGATGCATCTTCCTTAAGCCTCCTTTCAGTTTTCCGACACTTAAAAATTAACATTTGTTGCTATAGAGAAATTATTAAATCATTAGAGCTCTCACCTGTAATGGAGGAGAGCGAAATTTAAGTTCCGGCTCTGAACTAGGTAAAGTAAGACCTTGCACCTAGAATTTCCACATTACAGGGTGATGCTCTCACACTGAAATGCTGTGGAGTAATTTACTATTTTACCTATGCATGAAAATATTGTAAGTCTCCTGTATCTCAAGTGAAGCTTGTAAAAACACACCTATTTGCATGGGTTAAAATCTTCTCTGTTATTCTAGTCCCTTTTTGGTAAAATCTATTCCTCTAATAAAGTTTCCTTCTACACAAACACTAGGAAGAAATAAGTAAATAATATTTTAAAATGAACTTCCCCTTCATTGTCAGCAGAACAAATGTCCTAAAACTTTCTGGTGGAAGTGTGGCTGGAGTGACTGCCAGTAGTGGCATAACTTTTGAAAGATGAGAGAAGTATTGAATCACATTAACATCAACTGCATCTATAGCTGTATCTATGTAACATATCCAGCTGTGTAGTTCCAAGAACATCCTGCATCCAAGGATTCAAGCAAGCATTGGAACACAAAGGCCACAGCAGAGTGGCATACACCCTTGTTCGTGTCTGGCACTGCAATTTACGTGTGCAGCGGAAAGCATTTCTGTGCTTGATGGAATCTATTTACATAACTCCAAATGTCTTGAACAACATTAAACGTTAAAAGGCATTAATTTTTTTTTATGAAATATGTCTGCTCACCTGTCCTTCACCACCATTAAATAAAAAGTTAAAAAATTCTAATGAAATTCTACCTGATCCTTTACAAAGTTCACTTATGTAGATGGTAACCAGTGCTTAATTTTTCCTTTTGCTCAGGAAAATGTGCTGAAGGATTTCATTTTAGTATTTTATACTTTCATGAGATTATAATTCTTCTGAAAGAAGCATAATAGATATATAAATAGACTGGAATATCACCTAGCATTTCCAGCTGATTTTCAAGTATATAGCCCCTCCATCCACAACCCAGTACATGAACTGGGTCTGGTCTTCCCAGTCTCTGCAAGGTTTTTGGTCCAGTTTCAACCTCACCAAACTTTCAGCTTCCAGCGTCTTTGTGCTTTGTTTATTAAAGGTGACTACAGAAGGAAGAGGTTGTAATTTTTGTGGGTTTTTTTCTTTTTTTTCTTTTTTTTTTTTGTCCAGATTTCAGTGTTTAATTGAGTTCTCTTCCTTTGGTTTGGTTATTTCCCAGTCTTCAATTTCTTCTTGCTAAGAACCACTTTGGGCACATGTTATCATAATTGCAAATTGCTCTCTACAGGCAGACAGCGGTCACCAAAGAGTCCTGCTTCTATCCTCACCAAAGCCGGAGTTCAGCCTGTGCAGCAGACCACCACAGTTCTCATGTCCCCCAGCTAAGTTTCGAGTTAGAACTGGAAAAAATAATAGAGTTTAGTTACAGGACAAGGGGTTATTTCTTACTCAAAAGGGGATGTGTCTCAGTACTGACATCTACTGCACACTGACGAATTTGTTGAAACTTAGGTGAAAATACCACCTTCCCAGCAGTGTACACAGCACAAGGTGTAACTGGGTATCAGCAGGCCAAAGGGTACAGTCCAGAGATGCACGATCCCACATCACCATAAGCAAATATGTCCTACAAACAAATGATGGAGGGAGGAGAGTGGGAAAAGGAAGTCATGGTGTGACCATCTTTTTCTTGAGAGTTACTTATTACTGAGCATCAGGTGGGTGGTGGCCTCATAATCGGAGTAAATGTTGGTCGTTGTTGTTGTTGTGCAATCTACCAAAGAGCAACCTGGAATAATAAATCCCATGACATGTGCAGTAGAAAAAACCACAGAGATAAACATTTTCCATCTCCAGCCCCAGTTTATTTAGGGCAGTTGTGTAATTCACCTTTTTTTTTGTATGGAACTACCCGAGAAGCAGTTAATGTGTTGGAGCACCTTTTGGTAAATTCACGGCTGAAGGGAGAAAATTGGTCATAGCAATAAACTTTAAATAATACTCCTCCAACAAGGATGTGATGCTGCCTACTTATCTCCTCACCCCAAACCACATCACATGCATTCACACGAGTGTCGGAAGTGAAAGTAGCTATAAATAACATAATTTCTCCAGGCTGGCTCACCTGAGGTGTTTAGGCCTCATGCTAGTAGACTCTGGCAAAATTTGGCAGCATCTGAAAAATATAGTGTGATAAATCTGCTGCGAGAGAGAGAAGAATTAGGCCATTGGATGTTTGAACACTCAAATTATATAAAAGCTTATATTCACATCTTAATGACAGGAAACAGAGTGTGTAGGTACTTCTGTCGTTCAGGAAGTACAAAGCTCAGAAAAAGCAGTAGAAAATATATACAGGAAGGTGAACTGAGTGGGTTCAAAGTCTGTTGGTAGAAAACAGAACTTCTTTTATTTTTTACCACTGTTTTTGCTAAATGAGTTGGAAGGGAGCATGAAACATAGTGAGGAAGGGACACCAAAATAGTTAATTCTCTTGTTTTTCATAATTTAAAACAAGGGGATCTCCTTGTAACGCTGGCTGATTTTCCAGTGCTGAAGATGTCAGTCTCTGCCAAGACTCACCAATTTGCTGTTACTATTTGGGGACTGGGAAATTCTGTCTATTTACTGGAAATAAATATTTGTGGGAGAAACAGAAAAACCAGCCTGTGGGCTTTTAATATTGCACCCACAGATTCCTAAAAGCATGCCACTGCTTAAGAAAATGAACTGGTTTTCCACAAGAAGTAAGCACCTACTGTAGAAGAGAAATGATATGGTATTGTGGTCAAAGAGAGATTGATTTATTAATTCCTTATTTTCAGGTGTCGTTATCATGCCACCAGAAAAATTCTTTGGAGTGAGAGTGCTTAGGCATGTTGTCAGCCTTAAGGTGAATTTTGTTCCTGAAAATGGTTTTGTGGTATGTTATTGGATATTTACATCAACCTAAGAGGACAAGAGGTTGCAAGGAGGTAGAACTGCTTTGAAAAAAACCCCTTAGAAAGTACATGGTTTTTATAAAAATATTATTTTCAATAATTTCTTTGCAAAAGACAAACATGAGCATTGTATAACTGCATAAAAATTTCAGTTGTTCCAATGTTTTGAGTAGGGTGGGATTTTTTTGGGTAAGTCTAACTTTCAGATACTGGTCTGCAGAATATATGCTAATACAGTACTTAGAACAATATGTCCTAAGTTTGCCATGAACAGGCAACCGCTGGTGTGATAAAATAACATAGATTTTCTTTAGCGTCCTACCATAGAATTTAACAGAGAAGTTTATCTCTGCTGTGGAGCTTAATGAGAAAACTCATAAAATGTGAAGACATGTTATAATTCTCTATTACAGTTCCTTCGATTTTATGTAATTTTAACCAGGGACTGTTTTATTTCTTGTTTTAACTATTTATTTAGCTATAGTTAAAATCTATTGTACTTCTCTATGAGGTGGATCATTTGACATTTTGGTATTAACATTAAAAGACTTGCAGGGAAATTCACTGATGTGAATTTACCAGTTTCAGCAAATTTCAGCCAACCAAACAATGAGTTTCAATGATACCACTGTGTTAACTGGAGCCAATATTTAACCCTGGTTTCGATACGTCAATGTCTAATTTCTTTGAATATGAAACTCTAGAGAAGCTATATAAATGTGACCCTATGCAAATCAAAAGAATGTTTTCATTACATTCTGTGAACTCAAACTGCTGAGTTTCACATCTCTTTCAATTTTAAGCTACTAAACCAGGGAATTTTCCTGTGCAGGTAATGAAGAAAACTTGATATTTCAACTTCAGAGTGATTTTTTTACACTGTCCATTCTGGAACTGTCATTTACCAAGCCTCAAAACTCATGTCTATTTGGTACTTATATTAGGACAAAAAACTGGGAGAACTTTTATAGAATGGAAAAATCACGAAAAACATTAGGGGAAAATGATCTTTTTCTCCTATGCCCTGAATGATCAGAATGCCCTGAGCTTTAACAGCAGCCTTATGCACTGGAAACCCCTCTTTAGTGTTATGTCTTCTGTAGTGTTTTGTCTTCAATGAGTATTTGGAAGAAATTTCATTTGACTGAAAATGTTCCAGTGTCTTTTAATGTCACAGTGAAGAACTGACATATCACTGACTTTTGGCCCTTAGTTCTGTATCTTGGCTACTCTCCTTTCTTTATATTTGAAGAGCACAGGGCATTAGTAAAGTATGAGTAAATCTGTCAGAATTGCCCAGATTGTGGCAAAGGCAGTTCTCCCAGGGCATCACTGCCTACCTTGAACTCATGACCTTCTCTCTCCTCAAATTGCTATTTTTACTGGAATTCTCAGCCACTAGACATGACCATTAAGTGGTAGTTAAAAGCAAGTCATTCTTGTATAAAAGCTGAGTAATTCTCATAAAAGTTCAGAAATTCTCTGTTCATTCTAATACCAAATCAGGATACAAGAAGACAAGAAATGAAAGAATTATAGTGAAATGTCACTTCAGCTCCCCTTAGACATTTACAAAACCATAAAACCTTTCTTGGAGGGGATCCTGGAAATCACCTGTCCAACCTTCTGCTTGAAGCAGGACAGGCACCAACACCAGAGCAGGTGGCTTGGTAACTAAGACCAGAAAAATTTTGTTGACAAAAATATAATTTGATCTGAGATGATCAATAAGAAATGCAGTTTGTGCACATTTTACTTCAGTTTTGCTTTCTTGGGTAGGCTTTATCTTCCATGACTGAGGGGTCCTGGGAAGTGAAAAGATTCAATGCATCAAGAGTGATCATCCTAAATGGGGCAATGGGAACTCATACTCAAAGAATTGATCTTAAGCTGAGCAGCAAGAAGAAAAATTGTGTCCTGTCCAAATGTTTCCATTTTCTTGACAAACAGATGTCCCTCGCAGATTTTTTTAAGAATGATGTTTTCTAATGAAACTGTTTTCCGTGCAGAAATCTGCACTGCACTGATTCAAAGGCCAGTGTTACTGCTGAACAATGCTGTTCAAAATTAAAGTGGTGAGGAACATCAATCTTAACACAGATTAACTAAAAAAGTCTGGGCAAAGAAATATTAAAAAATAAATCAGGTGAACAACTAACATATACTGAAAGTCAGCAAGTAGTCAAGGACAAATGACTCCTACTCAGGAACATTTAACTGATCACCAAGACCATTTGCTATTTTTATATACAGTAAAATGAGGGAAACTTTCTTGGAAGTATGTGATTGTTGGCAGGGCCTTGTCAGGTCAGGTATCTCAAGTTTACCTCCCTTTACACAGGTACTTGCTAGCTGGACTGTGGTGTTCTGCAAATTCCCATGCAGTGCTGTTTCAGATCCTTGTCGTATAATCTGAGAACTGAAAACCTGTCACCTGAACCAAATACTTTGTGTGAGTCCTTCAGGTTGAGCACATGGTGACGCTTGGTTGCAGCATGTGTGTACAGAGCAGCCCTCCCCTTGTCCTTCGCTCCACTTCCCCACTCCCCCTTTCACGATATATTTAGTCATCAAATCACGAGTCAGAGATATTTCCAACTCGTGGTGTTTCAGTCATCTAGCACTAAGGGAAATGTGAAAATAATTCCAGTTTGCAGCACCTGTTGCTTCAAAACCACATTGCAAGTTTTCGAATAATATTCTTTCCCTCTCTCTCTCTTTGTCTTTTTTTGGACAAGGTTACAAACTAATGAGTATGAGACTGCCAGCAAAAGTGCTGACACAATCTTCACATTTCATGGGCTAATGAGGTAGAAAATAATTGTTTGATGACATAAATTAATTAGCAGTCACCAAATTTTGAAAACAGACACTGTATATTCCTGTGATTTAATCAGGCCAGGGTGACCTCTAAGCATTTATTTTTTGAGACTAAGGAGTGCAAAACAGGGGAAATCCAAAGTACTGGCAGAACTTCGATGCAATTTTTCCATTAGTGTAATTGGCTGAGTTTATCAGGGCAGGCTGAGAGGAGCTAACAGACAGGACTGCCTCTCTGCGTGCAGCCAGCTCTTCATCCCTCAGAGCCCCTTGTGTTGCACCAGAAGCTGCTGCTGCTGCTCAGTGTGGCACAGAGTGAGCTGCATGTCACCTTCCGTGTCACCCCAGCAGTGTCACAATGCAGCTGAGTCTGCAAACACATCTGCAATGTTTGGATAGTGACACCTCGGGCTGCAGCTCTGACTCTGCTGGTGGAAGAAGTGAGTAGAGGGAAGGCCAGTACAAGGACCTGCAGGAAGCCTAGACCCCCAGATATTTTATGTTCCCGTTCTCAGGTCACTTATGATGGATCTACTATAGTTATTTGCCATCTGGGAGAGGAAACTGAATGCTGCTTGCCCTAGAGGGATGTAACAGAGATAAAATACATAATAACAAGTCCATGTAATTGCTTTGGTATCTAGAAACAGTTTTGGAATTGAGAATGTCATACAGAAACCTTTACCTCCATCCAAATTCCCAGTCAGCTTCCACCCTTTCAGTTTTCCCTGAACACCTATTTTACTCCATGTGCAATGCATTCCTGCCAGTGCAAGTCAGGTACAACTCATTGTGAATAGGGGATGATTTCAGCCTTGTGCAGTTTATAATTTTCTATGGCAGGCTGAGTTTGAATCCTGTACCTGCCACCTGATTGTTTTCCTGTATTTGGGGATGAATGCACTACCCACGCCTAAAGCTGGCTAAAATATCAGTGTATGGACATAATTTTCCTCAGCTACAGTAGCTCATGGGATATTCATGTGAGAATCCTTCTAAAAGGTACAGCAAGACCAGTGGGTTTGAGTGCATGCTGAGTTCCAGAAAAAATGTCAGATGGAAGCCTCTTGTAGGGAAAAAGTTGGAACACAATTTCTTTGCCTGTGGGTGTAACCCTTCTGTTATAGCTCCAGGATGGACCCAGAGTTCCTGTCAGAATGAACAAGAAAGAACTATGTTTGAAGTGCCAGATTTAATGTCAGGTAGAGAGTCAGTTCACCTGGTAGAGTTTTTTTTTTTTGGTTTTTTTTTTGGTGAAATACTCTTCTAGTATTAAAAGATGTGTTGAAAACATACAGATACTTACAGCTTTGATGTATTTGCCCGCACCATCAGGTTTCAGCATACCTTAAATGCTCCAGAATATGAGAGGGATAAAAGTACTGGTAGATATGAGATCTTGGAATATTTGTCTGTGAGAGGAAATCACAGAAGCAGACATTCAGTGGAGCAGAAGCTGCAAGCCTGGCCAAAACATTTACAAAATGTTTGAAGATGAGCTTACCTTAACCATTTTCCTGCACAAGCTTCTTGGAGCTTTTTAAAGCTATTGACATTGCTGGTGCTTTCTTGATGAAAAGATTTCTTTCATCACAGAATATGCAAGGAGTGTGTTCTGCAGGGAGCAAATCTGATCTTTGTGTGACTCCAGCATTCCCTCGGCAAGTGACGTCTGCTCCTTAAAGCCCTTCTCTCGCTCACTGTAGTGGGACTGTTCACTGCATGTGAGCCCTGCTGGATCTGGACACTGAGCTGTGCATTTCAAACCCAGTGCAGGAATGGGGACTCTCACAGGTGTTTCAGTGCACATATGGGCATGTTTAATATTTCAGATAATTTCTAATTAAAAATTGATGTCTGTGGGCATTGCTAGGATCTTGGAGGAAAAATTCTCCCTGCCTTCATGCTGATTTGCATAACAATGCTTACAACAGCCTCGGGGTGTAATTTTGCTTTTCAGGCTCTGCATTCCCCAATCCTTCCACAATTACATGGAAACCCATTTTCTTCTTTGTTCTTTTGTGGTCTTGCCACCTTGTGCAATGAGTAAAACTCCTTGCTGGCTGAAGAGCTCTGAAGAGTTGCTGAAATCAATAGTTCTGAGCATCACCAGTGGCAGCTCTGATGTTGAGAGGGATGCACTGTGTTCTGTCACTCAAGGAAAGGGAAGAAGGATAAAGAGGCTGCTGGTAGGAACTGATGGAAGCCCATGGGCACATTGCAGGGTGGAAGGGTGTTGTTCTGCAGGTTCATTCATACCCTGGAGCATGAAATGCCTTTTCCAAGAGCAGTTCTGTGAGGCTGTGTATCTTTCTCCTTTCACTTGGGAGGGACCTGTGCCCTTCTGACCTTGACAACGCACAGGAAACCACTGGAGCCAAAGGTCTGACTGACACTCCTTCCTCTCCTCCCTCCCTTGTTTTGGAGTGTAGACAAATGGCAAAAGATTGTGCAGCTTGATCTTTCCCCTTCTGGTTAGTCCTTGCTGATTTATGTTCACATCCCCCAGAACTCTGGACTTCAAATCCAGAGATCTGAGTTACAGGCTGAGGAAATTGGTGCTTAATCTGGAGAAGGCTTTGAGGAGACCTTACAACACTTTCCAGTTCCTAAAGGGTGTTTATATGAATGCTGGAGAGGGACATTTCACCAGAGCATGCAGTGATAGGATAAGGGAGAATGACTTGCAGCTGAAAGAGGGTAGATTCAGATTGGATTTGCGGAAGAAATGCTATACTGCATGGGTGGGGAGACACTGGAACAGGCTACCAAGTGAAGCTGCTTATGTTCCATCCCTGAAATTGTTCAAGACCAGGATCTGAGCAAGCCGGTCTAGAGGAAGGTTCCTTGCCCATGATGAGGGAGGTTTGGAGTGAGAAGATCTTTAAGTTCTCTCCCAATCCAAACCAATTTATGAGTCTATAATATGATTCTCTTTAGCATTGCTTCATGAATTCCCTTACGGCCTTCACTTCCCTAGGGAACAGAAAGGGACTTAGTGATGCTACTGGGAACACATCTACCAGCTCAGCCCTAGAGCTGCAAACACGACTGTGTACACACCAGACCAGATGTCCAGCATTTCCCTGGATAGGCAGACAGAGTTGAAAGAGGGAGAATAATGTTTGATGTCATACACCATAACAAGCTGGTGTAGATGCAGGCGTGTCTCCACTGCTGCCCACAGAGCTGAGAGGATGGAATGCTCTGCATGGCACAAAAGCATGAGCTGCCTGGTGAGTGTTCTGTCTGTAAATGCACACTCAACAGTGCCAGCATGCTGTCAGCATGCACTGATATCCTTTGCTACTCAGTTATGCTGCAGGTTGGGTTTCTGTCTTACGTTACTATCACCAAATGAGAGTTAGAAAATTTTCAAGAATGATTCAAGCTTTAATGCACCTTCCTCTCTATTAGGCCTGATGTAAGTTCTCATCTGACAACCTATTATTCCTCTAGCATAAAGATATATTTTATTTCTGGAGGAATTCTATATAAGAATCAAAATAGTGTTTTGCTCACTGCTTTCAGAAATGAAGATGTGTTGGGAAGCCACAACAGGTTCTTGGCAAGCCTTTATTCTTCCTAGCTTGATCCTAAACACTTATGAGGCTTACAGTTCTACGGCACAGAACAGACAAATCTCACAATTTACATTTGAGGTTCACTGTGCTGCTCCCCTCCCGGTCACCATCACTGCAGCAACCATTCCCTCAACAGAGGGACCTGGTGATAGCGTCATCTCAGAGGTTTATGGTGATGTTCTCTGCACCAGCTGAGGGCTGTGATAACAAATTTTGAGATGGCAACTTCTCTCTCCTTCTTCTCCACAGCACATGACCCTACGTGCCATGAGTGCATTCCTTGTTGTGTGACTCAGTACTGGAAGCTTTGTACTTTAAGGTTGGTGAGCAACTGGGAGATCTGCTCCTGCAACCCTAGAAATTGTTCTCAGTTAAATAACATCCCTGGTTTTAACCTCTGATGGAAGCTAAGGAGGAGTGTAGTCCCACTGCTATTGCTGGCAAAGTTCTAGGGTTCCTGTGTGACTTAACATAGCTCTTGCAGTCTCCCTCTGTCTTGCTTTCCTCATCTACTGAACAGAAATTCTTACACTTTTCCATCTCTGAGCAGCATCGAGAGTAAAAACATGCTCTGGATGGAGGCTGGGACAAAATACTGAAGACATCATCCTATGGGAGGTTGTAGTAGGATGAGGTAATGGATAAATTTTTCTTTGAAAATACTGGCTCAAGCCTATATTTGTATCACTGCTTGAAAGGTGCCAATTTCTGTATCTTCTCCACAATTTTCAAGCCAATTTCATCAGCAAGTACCTTTTCTGTGGCAGTTCTGTTACTCTCACCCTTGTTTGTTCATGGTATTGACATTTCAGGTTCTCATGTGTACATCTCACAATTACTTTTCCCAGAAAAAGGGGGAAACCCCATTTACTCTTCAGAAGTGTATATGCAAACTCCACTGAGATGATCTAGAATTTACTCTCCCCCATCTGTGCAAGACCCAGAGGTGAATTTAAAAGGATATCAATTTTACTAACCATCTGGCTGATGAAGATTTCATTCATCAAAAAATTTTATTCTTTGTTTCTGCCTGAGAATGTGAAACTGATTCTCTCCCTGGGAAGAAAGGAAGGTTTTTATTTAAAGGTTTGGGGTTTTTTTCTGCAGTAAAAATTATTTTTCTTTGGAAAGTGAGTATTTCTTTTCCATCTCAGTAAAATCCTCTTCAGTTTTTCAATAACCTTCATGAAGTTCATTTTCCCAGTCATCCATTTAACCATGTGTTTATTTTTCTCGTGATACCCCATTGTCTTTTCATAGCTACTGTCTTGGCATGCAAGGTCTAACATAAAGCTTTTTATTGATCTGCTCCCCTCACTGCATCAGGTGACATCTTAGGCTAACCAGATTTCTCCTATTTTGCATTTCATCTGTGTCAGCAAAAAAAATCAAACAACCTTCCTACCAACACACACAATTGTGCTCCCAGCTCTGTTCCTTGCTAATGCACATTTTCCATCTCACGTGTAATTTACTGCATCTTGTGTTTTAGAAAAACAGCCACTGAGCCATAGAAATTAAGGAGAGAGGGAGAAAGTCTTTTGATTAATGGAGTAGACTGAGGATACAGGAGATTTGGATTCTATCCCTTGCCTATAATTTCTAGTGTGACCTTTGGCAGGTCACTGTTTGGGACAGAGGACATGCAATTTGTGATCTGTTTCTATGGTGCCTATTTCAATAGGCGTGTGGCCTCAGCTAAGTCCCATTACGGTAAAACAACTGACAAAACAGTCCAGGGATGCAGCTAATTAAAGGCCTGGGAAATAGTATAGCCACAAGAAAATATATAACTGTATTTTTTTAGGCAGGGATCAGATGCTACTAAGTGTTAATCTGAAGCATCACTTCCTTCAAGGACAGCGCTGTTTCACTCAGCAGAGAGGAAAGGGAAGTTTTGCTTTTATCACACAGAGGATCAGCCCCCTGGATCCCGTAAACAGGAGCAGATTGGTGTGTTTGTGCAATGCTGTTTTCTGTAGGATGCAATCAGTTCCACTCCATTGTAAGATAAATGACTGTAACTGGCATGAGCTGGAGGTGGGGCTGGCCCAAAACAAAGAGTTCTCTTTCACAAAATAGAGAGGGCAAAATTTGATTAAAAAAAAGGGACAAGTTTACAAAAGCTGTTTTCATTTTGCTCTGAAGGTAGGAAATGGAAACAAAAATTCACCATTTCTTTCCTCAAATGTTCTTGAGGATAAAGAACCAAGGCTAGACATAAACATTCATTGGGGATTTAACTATGACAGCAGAGGCAGAGTGGTGTCAGTTTAGCTTGATTTGAAGAAGGGATGTGACCTATGTCTTCTCTTGCTGAAGTGAGTGCCCTAAGCACTGGCCTGTCATTTGACACCAGTCTCTTCTTCCTTTCTCACTTTTCTTCCTCCACCTGAACTCAATTTATGAAACAGTTTGACCTTCACCCCAGAAACTTCTGAGACCAAGTCTATCTGGCTGCATTCCTTCAGGAGGAGGAAGGCCTCTGCTCTTGGCACAAGGATGTCCATGTTTTGACTCACTCTTTATTAAACCCTGGCCAGTCCTTGTGTCAAATGGTGACAGCTATGAACCCTTCTTGCTGTAACTATACTGTCAATGTAGATTGTATGGGCATACAAAAAGTCTTAGGCTAATTAAAGAGATTGAGACATTTCACTCTTTAGTTAGGGATGGTCATGACGAAGTTCCTGTGTGTTTTTATCAGATGTGTAGTATCTTATCTCCCCAGCTCCAGAAGGATGTTTTCTTGAATATGAACATAAAATATGGAGTTTCTACCCTGAAATACCTGTTCAAATTATATATGACCCAATAGGGTAATAACTGAAAATATGAAGTTTTGAGAGGCAGCTTTTGTTGCTCCTGCTGTATTTCACTTTTAGTCAAAAAAAAAAAAAAAAAAAAAAAAAAAAAAAAAAAATTCAAACTGGAGGCCCACAATGGAAACAATCTGAAAAGGGAAAGTTAGTAGGAGGCATCTGGAGGAATATACCAGCCACTGTCAGAGCTACCAAAAAAGTAAAACGTGGTTGAGCTCTAATAAGACCGATATGTGATAGAACTTGATGGGGATAGAAATGCAATTGTGAAGCCACAGGCATTGGTGTCAAGAGGTGGTATTTAGTACCGTACAGAAGGTGGCTAGAGTGCACCAAAGCACTCTATATTTTGGTGTTGTGGTAGAACGCAACGATCCCAACCAGTTATTTTGCCTAGCAGGGAACTGTGTCCAGAGAGATGAGGGTCTGAGATGTCTGGTAAGAGGACAAGGCAATCCTCCATCTGTCCTTAGCAACCTGCTTCATTAATTGGGCACTATTATCTCAGAGAACAGAGTTCTCACAGGACTCACCTGTGATTAGGACCCAACATTAAAGTGTGTCTGTGAAAGGCAGAGCACTTAGCAGAGGTTTGACATGGTCGCCCTTGGGGTGAGTTCCTTCTGCCCAAGCTGCTGTGAGTAAAACTGTACCTCTGACTCTGAAATATCTTAACTCATCTAAATCCATTTTCCAAACACATCCTTCTGTGATTCTTTTGTGGTAGTCATGTTGATGGGCCATTTGTCTCGGTCCCCAGAGAAAGGGATCTATTTGACCTCTGGAGGCCTGCTCTCCTGCAGCTCTGGTCTGTGGTCAAGTTGGTCACTGTGTCATTAACACGTATTTTGCAGTACTGCTTTGACATGGGTGTAATTTCCCAATATCTGTCACAGCTTCAAAAGAAGCAGTAGATTAAATGTTCTGGCACTAGCAACACAGAGGTGACACTATGTGTTTTAGTCTTTCACGTCCTGTGCTATGAGCAAATCTCTTTCATTCTCAGTGTGTGCCTCTCTGAGAGAGGAAGAAAAGCTTTGCCTTGCTCAACAGTGACACCGCCTGCCTGGGGAAGGGCAGCAGTCCTGGAATGGATGATGGAGGCTGAGAGGGAAACAAGCTTTTCATGGAAAGGAGGACAGGTTCTAGAGGACCAAAGCTACTGAAGGGATAAACGTGTCTGTAAGACAAGACAATTTTATACATATGTTAATTGTGCTAGAGAACACCAGGACATCCCTCTCAACATTTTTCCCACTGAGTCTCCCAAGGAGTAGCAGATCTCCCAAAACAAACAATAGTTTTGGTCTTAAGACCTCTGAAATCTTCAGAGAAGTCATTGGTGCATTTTAAGCCATTGCTAGCATTGACATAAGTCTAAATTGTTCTGTCATGGACAACATCTCCCATGAGAAGAAGACAGTGGAAAGAGGGTTGGATAACCAAACACCTCAGTTAATTGAGTGACAAATAAGTGTTGTGTGGGGCCGAGCAGGCAGAGCACATAAATAAAATTAGTCACTGAGGGGATCAGTCAAGTGAATTTAATCAGGTATTTAATAAACAAGTTATCAGGCTTTAAGCCTATACAATTCTCTCAGTGCACTTGGATTTCACACTGTCTAAAGTGAAACCCATCTGACCAAGAATAGTTGCCAGCAAGTCAGCTGCCTAAATTCAGTGGAGAAAAATGAGTGCTTCTGCAGCATGGTTAATTTAATATGTAAATTAGATATGACAAAAAAATCCGGTCACATGACTCATGTCCTAGAAGTTTCCATTTCTTTCATTTGACTACTGAGAGAGCTTAGTGGGACCAGTGCAGATTTAGACTGGATTCAGCAGATCTGTAGAGAAAAAACAGTTGAGTGCTGAGTTCCCTAAGCCCCCATTCATAAATACCTCACAGGCCACACAACAATTTAACCTTTTCTGGCTCTATTTGAGCAACCATTTGCAGTTGGAGAACACTTGCAGATTGATCTTCTGGTTTTGTTTCAGCTGAAAGAAATGCAGATCATGGTTCTGAGTCTACTCTGCACTGTGAAGCCAAAGGGCAGCAACTAGGAACAATTGGAAAATTCATTTTGAAAGTGCATTGCTGTTGGAAACTAAAATGCTGAAATCTCTAAGCACAAGATTTATCTTGTGCTACGGATACCATATCACCTTGTCTTGTGACCAGAGCTTATTTCTGGACCTGCCATCTGGCTGATTGACTGTGTTGCTCCCTGATCTGAATGTGCTTTGGGCAAGTATTTCTGTGTTTGGTCACTAAATGCTCATTGATTGGAAGAAGGAAAAGAAATGCCATAAGAATACTTCAAGCCAACACAGGAAGGAAGTCAATGTCAATGAAAATGTGGTCTGTTTCACTACTTTTTGGTATGAAAACTACTCTGGAAACAGTAAAAAAAAGAACCTCATATAAGGCAAAACTATTCAGAATAGAAAACTTTTTTTTGTTTTCAAGAGTTATTCAACCTGTTAAAGCTTTCTAGGTAGAACTGAAGTAAACATATCAACAAAATATTTATATTTTGGAGGCCAAATTTCTTTTTCTTATCATCTTTAGCCTACTCTATTAATTCATCAGTCTGACAAAATTGTACATTGATGCAACTTTGTCCCTTTCAACAGCTCTTGGCTCTACGATTAAGTAGAGCACAGATGTACATTTAATTTCTTTCCTAACAAATGTGGTGAACTTTTTAATACATGGATGTGACTCAAGCCCTTTGCACAGTCCAAACCCAAGAGTTCATTAAAAGGTCCTTCACTTTCACGCAGTCCTATTGCAATTGT
Source organism: Dasyornis broadbenti (assembly GCA_013397935.1). NCBI lineage: Eukaryota > Metazoa > Chordata > Aves > Passeriformes > Dasyornithidae > Dasyornis > Dasyornis broadbenti. The sequence continues at coordinate 1,832,865 of VZRN01002382.1, forward strand.
TTTGCCCTCACATGACTGCAGGCCTTGTAGGAACCCATCAATGTTCCTACCAAAGAAGGTTTCAAACTAGGGCAGATCTGCTCTTGCTTTTTTAGGAATATGAAAGAGGTCAGTGCCCTTTGGGTTATGAGTCCAGTCTGTTGCTATTGCAAACTCACACGGTATGTCTTTGCTAAAATGATTTTCAAAGTACTCAGATCAAGATCAAGTGTAAGTTCTTTGTACTGCCTGTCATATAACAATTCTCTGAGGTCATTGTGGAAGAGAAATGACCAGTGGAGTTGACCATTAGCACTTTGAAGAAAAACACTAGTTAATGGCTATTGCATTCCAATTCTTCTTAGCTCATCAGAAAATGAGTCTTGGAGAAGAATGCCTGATAGTAACAGGATTCTTTACATAAACAAGTCACCTAGGAGAAAAGAAGCAAAGATAAAAATAACCCAGGATTTCATTTCACATTATATCTTGATCCTGACTGAAGGGTCAGCTATGCCAGAAGAATAGGAAACATGAGGGCCGTACAGTGTCCAATGAGACAGATTTGAAGACTCAGTTGCTTTTACTCAGTCTCAGCTTTTACTTTTTCTCAGCTCTGCCTGTGCATGTCACAATCACGCAATGAGCGTTCCCAAGTAGAAAGAGGTCCAGGAAACTTAGGCAGCTTTCTTATTTCTCTGATAAGCTCTGGCACTCTCCCTATTACAGATGATTTCCTCGCAGACTTTTGAACATATTAAACAAAAGAGAAATGCAGCTGGTCTAGTTCCAGCAAATGCACTGACACAGGATCTTCCTCTCACTCATTGGGATATCCTGTTGGTAGTAGCCGTCAGTCAGATGTTACTAAATTCAGGTCACAGTACAGTGAAAAACAATTACAAATGTTTAATACATGACACTTCACTCAGTGTTTTCAAGCATTACAGCTGTGCACACATTCAAACAGAGACTGATAGTGTTTTTGGAGAAAGCGAATGTCCTGGCAGAAAGATGAAGCACCAACTGTTTATGGTTCTGAAGTCAACTATACATTACAGTCCATTCAGCCTTTAGGGCTGCATAGTGGAATCATTCTTTTAGCAAAGTCATATTTTCCCCTCACAAAGAAAGATAAAATAAAAGGCCTTCAATACTAGCAGAGCTTCCGTATAAACCACGGTGACAATTTTTGTCCATGTTGCATACTGCAACACAGAATTAGACCCAGAGCTGAACAAACTGTTCTGAGCAGACAGCATATTCACAAGATTTATGACATATCTGAACTAAGTGCTACAAATCTCAGTGAAAACCCAGGAAATATTTTTCAGGGAATAAGGATGAAGCTGAGGAAGAAAATTTTACCCCTGAGTTTTTGCCCCAAACCTTGAGGAATCTGTCATCTAACTGTAGTCTCTTTTTCTGTTAGAAATAACAATTAGTCTTTACCTCAAATACAGCTTGCTTAATACATGGAATTAGAGAAAGGAGCTATAGGACTGATTGTTTCAATCACCTGCATAATTTTTTTTTTTCTGTAGCTGTTACTTTTTGGGAATGTTGCTGTACTAAACAGGAAAGAGTCTGCCTAAGTTTCTGGATGTGTTTGTTTTTCTTTAAAAACAAGGTTGAAGCTCTTAAAACGGTTTATTTGGAGATAAGACCCTCTCTAGGGAACGGCAGAACAATCAAAAGGTTTTCATTCTCTCTTCCACTAAAACACCACATTTGAGCTCGTTGCATTATCTTCAGGTTTTAAAAAACCCAAGTTCCTTCCTGACTAAGGTAGAAACACATAAAATACTGGGCTCAAGATTTATTGGCTATTTACAGACATTTTTGCATTCCATTTTCTCCTGGCAAATCCAAGCACAGTAATTGTGTTGGCATGTACATGCACGGCCTTGTTTGCGAAGGGTATGGCCACATATTCCCGAGCAGCTTCATTGGTTGGTTGGTTTATTGACGTACCCTGGCTGTACATTTCCCCTTGTTGTGCTAGAGTTGACTGCTGAAAACTATCCCAATACACCCCTGGACCCTCCATTCACTCTTGTCCTGACTCAGGTGGAGCCTGTTTTGGGAACTTTTCAGAAACTTAAATGTTCTGAAGCTATTTCCCTGCAGTGTTCTGACTGTTCGGATTTATCATTTCCAACCAAAAAGCTAAAACCTCTGACAGGAAATGAGGTAAAACATTTGAAAGACTGCATTTTTATGATATCCTATCACATTTGAAACAAGTTGATATTTTCCCGGAAACTGCTGATCTTGTGGATCGTTTTCCCCAGGAAATCTCTTCTTTCAGAAAGCTTTCCATTAGCCCCAGTAGCAGGAAGTTCAAAGTCCATCTCATATACAGCAGTATTTCCTTTCTATATACATTCATATTTACCTCTCTCTGGCTCTATGTCTAACCCTGTCCATCTGATAGACATTCCAAACAAGTGGGTTAGTCATTTAAAAGGCAGTCAGGAAGCCAAAGCTTTGGGTTTATCACTGACTTTGCCATATAATAGTGGCTGTCACACATCTCCCTTCAACCCATTGCAGGAGCTGTTTATTTACACCTTGGGCTCTTCAGCACAGGGCCTTTCCTTTGTTGCCTAATAGATTCATAGAATCGTAGACTACCCTGAGTTGGAAGGAGCCCATAAGGATCGTCAAGTTCACCTCCTGGCTCCGCACAGGACAACTCCAAGGATCACACTATGTTCCTGAGAGAATTGTCCAAATGCTTTTTGAATTTTGCCAGGCTTGGTGCTGTGGCCATTTCCCTGCGGAGCCTGTTCCAGTGCCCAGCCACCCACTGGGTTCCTGGCACATCGATGGGGACTGTAGTCTTATTTTGGCCTCTCACCACCACTATCCCACAAAAAACCAATGTATATTTTGATTGATCTCTTCCCAGTGTTCTGCTTCTGGCAGCACTTGTCTCTAGGATCATTCCAATTTAAACCTCTCATGATATTATTCAGATGATATCTAAATAATATGTTTCTTCTTCATTTTTCCTCATTTTGACCTGTAAGCACATGAGTTGGGCAAGTTTATGTTGGTGTTTGTGGAGTACAGGCTTCTCACACTGGTGTCCCTTGTGTGCAAACAGCAGCTCCCACATGCAACAAGGGGTGGAAAAGTACAAGGAGAGAATTCCCTGAGAATTCACAGGTTTTTGTTCCTTTTGTGGCATCTCTGCCAACTGGCTATTTTCTCGGTCATTTTTTCAGCTTTTCTTCATTCAGTTTTCTTCATTCAGCTTCTCCTGTAGGTAAAAGTTTGACAACTTTGCCGCTGTTGTGCATAAGTGCAGGAACAGGCACTTTGAGGTGCTTTGGAGCAGCATCTGTAGCAGCCATTAAAAAAATGAGCCAGCTGTGTGTGCTGCCAATTTCCAGGCAGCCTCAGCACAAAGCTGGGGACTCTGTCATCACTGGGAAACCACATGCCAACTCAGTGTGAGCGCTTCTCAGCGCCCATCTGGCAACCTCTCTCAACCTTGGTTGTATGCTTTGCCTGCAGCACATGCACTGAGTGGTTATGGGAAAGAACACGCAAGGCTGTGAGCAGTGGAACCAATGCAGCCCAGCTCCCTGAGGATTTGTGCTGCCTGGATGTTCCCTCTGACATCCAGCAAAATCTGAGCTCATATCTTAGCAGATCCCCACTGCTGGGGCACTCACAACATTACTTTCCTGAGCATAACCTGGTGTCTAATAAAGCCTGAATTAGCAGAACAGCCTGCTTCTCAGTTGGGTGCACACGTAAACTGCATCGATACTAATAAATTAAACAATACTCGGGAACATTCCCAAGCACTGGAACTTGACCAGCTATGTGGTTAAATTGTGAGAATATTGTCTGGCATAGTTTAGACCAGAGAAAACTAGCATTCTTTTAAACAATTCCCAGGAACTTCTTAGGAGTTAAAAGAGGCAAGGTTCACCAAAATAGGCACTGGGACATGGTCATCCACTTTGGGAGGGTAAGAGAGTTTAATAATATGCAAACTGTGTGTTCTGTGCCAATTGGCTTCAGGAGCAGAGAACAGTATGAGGCACAATTAATTCACCACTGTAGATGTAGCCATAGTGTGGTTTTGCTCCACCCAGTTACTGATTTTCATAACACTTGTGGGAATATAGTGTCTTTGAAATGACCCTGCCTTTGTTACACTGGATTCAACTGACTGGCAGAGAGATGTGCACCTGCATCCATAAGCACATCTCCACCAACACATGCACACACCCAGACACACTTAAATATCTGCTTGCATATCACCACTACATGTGCATGCTTAAACACACACATGCATTTATGGAATAGTGCATGTAATTTTTTACCTAAAGACTCACAAAATCTTACCACAGCTATCTACAGACGTGGTTCAGAAAGCATTTCCCAATTCACAAGGGCAGTGACTGATAGTATGTTGAGGGAAGATCTATCCTTTTCTAAAGTAGATTTATTTCCTAGGATCTGCAGGACTTTTCCATTTCACAAGTTTAAAGTCAGTCCAGGCATTGCTGAGATGCACTGAAACTCTTCTTCCCTTAGCTGGCTGTAGGCTGTTAGAGTCTTGTGCTCTTTGGAGCTGGAGGAGCCATTGTTGTGAAGGGCTTCAGGCTAATGAGTCACGTCAGGGACACTGGTGGAATCTGAGTACCTGGCCTGAGTGGTGCAGAGTCCTGTAGATCACTGTGCAGAGAGCTCTACACTGACAAGTGATTCACCAGCAGCCAGAAGGAGCCCAAAGCAATGCCATATGCCTCTTCTCAGCTGTGCAGGTTCATACAAGGCTGCAAAAATAACAGCGCAAGATCTGCAGATTCGAAACCAGACATTGATACCATGCCCGTAGTAAAAGCAGAAACTTCATGTCCCAGTGAGCTTCCAATGAGATAAGTGAGCTAAACCAGTTGAAACTCAGTGGGATCATTTACCGTGACTAAACCTTTCTCTGTACCAGCTGTATCTGGAGTTACCTTGACAATCCTGTGTTACTAATTCAGTTTGGAGATTATGAGCTCATGTTTGGTTATGTTATGTTCAGTTCTGTCAGGCTCTCTGAAGTCCACAAACCTGCCAAACACTCCTCGGTCAACTTGTGTGCATATCAGCACTCTAAAAACCCCAGGTCTGTCTGTGGTTTTGGGGGATCCTCAGAGCCTACATCAAAGATTAGACTGACCCGAAATGGAAGGAAAGATTTGTGGGATTTGGATTGCTCTAACTTCACAGGCTGCAGAGAGGATTTCATCCCCAGGTATATATTGTTAAATGGGGAGTAATAACCTGCACTGTGAGTAGAATATAATGAATTTCCTCAGTTACTATTTTTGTAAGCAAATCAAGTTTTTTAAGGTGAGTTAATGACCTTTCCTCTACAGCACTCAGCCCTGAAGACACCAAGTTGGAACAGATGGATAACGCACTGGTATTTTGCAATATGTTCAGAGAAAAAGCTGCACCCAGAAATTAAAATAAGGCTTTAGGTGCCAAATAGCAGAGAAGTTGTTTATGTTTTTGGTTTTATTTTAAACATATGTTCTCATAAGCAAGCAGAAGAATTCCGGCAGCAGCCTGAAGGGGAGAAGCACCGTCTGTCAGGCAATTCCTCCGACATGCAAAAGCCAGTGATTTACCACGTGAGCAGCACAGAGTGAACTTCCAAAGGCCTACAGCTCCTGAGAGGTTTTGCATATGTCTTGCAGTGCCAAACTGCAGCTTCAGACTTTGGGCAAAACATCTGTACCCTGCCCACACAAGAGGAATGCTGGAGGTGACCTGGAAAGAGGAAACTGAAGAAGATTGCTTTCATTCACTTCATTACCAGGAGGTCTAAAAGTCACTGTTCTCCATTTTTCCCTTTAAAAATCTCATGTTTGGGAGATCTTTTCTTTTCTTTGATTCATCTATGATATAAAGTATTTCTTAACCAATGAATGAAGCTTTTTGAGCCTTAGTTGCTAAGCTGGGCTTATGATTGTTTCACAGAATTGCCTTTTCCCAGTCCTTGGTCAGATATCTGAATTAATCATGAATACTTTGATGTGAATTAATAAACACTGGAACAGGTTCCTTATTATTTGTTCTTCTGCTCTTGAATTTTTTATGAAATGCTGTGTAGACAAGTTTATAATCTTTGCTATCAAGACAAGGTATGTAATGTAAAATGAAGTAGATGTGTTCAGAGAGGGAATAACATTTTCTCTTGTTTTCATATATAGTTTTTTAAAGAAAGCAGAATACACACTGAAACTATTTATGCTACTATTTTTAAAAGTTGATCAAAAAATAACAGGAAAAGGAACTGGTTGAGACAAAAATGAATTGGATTTCAAGCAACTTCATGAACCTCAGGTAATCTACATTAATACAAGCAGTTTGTGCAAAAGAAAAAAATGGCAGATACATCTTTTGAATATATCAGCTAAAAAGTGCGTAAAGGAACAGTAGCAGTTACAATTTGTCAGAGTTTCTAAAGGTCTCAGAAGAATCTTTGCAGGAGACTTTTTAAAGAATTGAAATAGTCATGCATGAGATGTCAGGCTCTTTCATGAATTTGGAACTGTCAAAAAAGTTGGAGACAAAGAATAATGATTTCTCCTTTTTTTCAGTGCAGCATAAAGTGAAGCACTAGAAAGCCTAAGGGGATGTGGCACTCATGATGGTTGTTAGGTGCACTGGAAATTTGAAAGAAGCAGCATGTAATGATCAAAGAAGTAGCAAATCGGGAAGGTTACACAAGTATTTACAGAAATTGTATTATTAGCCAACACCAAAAAGCTTTATAGGGATCTAGTAAAGATAAGTGAGTGGTAATTCATGATGGCCAAGGAGCTTCTATGCTTTGACAAATGCAAATTTAATGCATTCTAGAAGAAATAATTTGAACTCTTTGCAGTGAGATTCTTACCCATTCAAGAATGAGATTTTTTATGGCATTAGGCTCTGGAAAATTTTGTAAGAACGAGTAAAAATCTCTACCTCTACAGATATTTAAGATCAAATATGAGAAACATCTCCTGAAGATTACCTGATCCAAATTCAAAGCTTGGGAAGGGACAAAACGATCTCCTAGGTCCCTTCCTAATAAAATATGATTAGGATGGTCAATGTAAATATTTGCTGTATAAGCAGCATCATTCAGAAGAGTAATTCAGTACATCAAGAGTTTTACATATATTTGAATATTCACACACACATGTGTGTATATATATGTATATATATAAACACATTTACATATATGTATAGAAGAGATATATATATAAAATGTATAGAAGATATATATATAGATATATATATATAAATAGATATATATAATTTACCTGGAAAGAGGCACAGGCACACACACCTCAGCATACTATTGCTTCATTGTAATCAAGTCCTTGTACCTCACATGCAAAAGAACTTTCTCCATAACTACCATTTCTTGGAAACATAACTAGCAAGTCTCCTAACCTGCCCAAAATGTGACAAAACTTAACTCAAGCTCATTTCTGGCCAAAGCATGCTCTGCAGGGTCTGTACTCAGTCTCAGCAAACTCTCTGGGTTACGTTATTCTCAACATTGTTGTACTCTACTGAGATACCTCTGCAGATCACAGGGCAAAGGAAAAACTGGTTCATTTTAGCCCACCTTTACTAATGGGGATTTTCAGAGGAGAAAATTCCCAAATAGTAATGACCTGTAGGAGAGTAATGGTGTTGCTTGCAACATTATAAACAACATAAAATTGATGACATTGTGTTTTGGGGTTTTACCAGGACTTTTTTCCATGCTACACATAGAGGTCAAATTGCTAAGTTTCTATATATAACCGTCATTTTGTCTGATATATTATTAATGTGCACGTATTTGTAGTGATTTCTGCTCTAGATACATTAGAAGTGCCAATATGTAAAGAAAGATCGTTCTTGCACTTCTTCAGAAAGCAAGACAAGCAAACACTAGTATATGCACATTAATAGTTAAACTCTATTCCAAGGTTATCAATATTTCCAGATTTTAGTAAGAAATAAGCCCGCTCATCAGTCAAAGTGGTGTAGGTCTGCTGTTCTATTAACTCTGATGCAGTTCTGTTAACATCAACTAAGTTTCAGCAGTGTGTACCAGCTGAGCAGCTGGCTTTCAGAAATGTGTTTTCTTACCTTGACCTTAAGCTGTTAGGAAAAGGACTAGTTCTAGTTGTTCCCAGAATGGGTATTTGCTTTCTCCATCAGTTACATGATTTTTTTTTTCTTTATAAAGAGAAAGCTTCAGGATTTTGTTATTAGTTATTACAGTTAGTTTGTTTTCCTTAGTTATTATGCGTATGAAACCTCATTCCTAAAGCAGCACTGAATTTATAGAAACACACATGAACTCCATCAACCAAAGGGAGAAAAAACCACCAGGAAAACATGTGAGACATTGAGTAAGGCTTCTGTAACTTTTCTGAAATGCATGAAATGCTCCAGATTATTTTGAATGTTGGTAGAAAGATATTAGAAGTATTTTGTTGCCATATGTGTGTTTTAGCATTTTGATGGAACCCTCTGCTGTGATGTCTGGTGTATAGTGGATTGTTATTGCAGTTGTGCTGGAAGCAGACTGGAGTGGAAGCATCAGACAGCACTCAGGTACAGCCCTCTGGCTCCCAGACAATTGAAACATGCAAAATTAGGAGAAAAAGAGAGGCTGATCCTTCACCAGGTGAAGATTCCATTCCCCAGGCTCTGCATGAGGATAAGTCATGAGGTGTTCACTGTTTTTGCCTTGTGAAATAAAGAGTGAAGCCCTACTGAAGAAAAGTCCCATGATTCTTGCTCTGCTATACTGGCATCATGCCCTTCTTTCTATTTTCTTTCCAGTGTTTTCATTCCTTATCTTCTAGTAGATACTTAGCAGTTCAAGAACACTGGGGCATGCTCAGAGCAAGTTTCAGAGGCTACAGATGAGTGAGTGCAGACAAATCTCCCACGGAAGTCATGGGGTTAGAAAGGGTGAGGACTGTGGCATGGATTTATGGTTTTGAAAAGCACAAGATAATCTGATTTTCATGGTGTATAGCTCTACCCTTAAATTCATTGCCAAAGGGTGTTTTCTGGCCGTTTGGACTTTATTGTTGTTTTTATTAACTCATTAGAATGGCTCCTGGAATCATATGTCCCAGAACTGCCAACTCTAAAACAAGTCTTAGACATAATTTGGATGCTTGCACAGATCAGAGGTAATTTCCAGAAGACTGTTTGCATGTAGCCACGGTATATTGGCAAGGAAGGGGATTTCCCAGTATGGGCACAGACTCTGCTTCCAGGAGATCTTGGTCCTCAAGAATGGTCCAAGACGTAGCTGTTGAGAGTAGAAACTTACATCCAGCCTACATGATCACTCAATAGCTTTGCGCTACTGATTATTTCACACAGAACTGAATTAATCTTGAGTGAGATTCACCCATTGGCTCATCTATCCAGACATATCAAAACCCTCCAGAAACTCACTTAGTATTCTATGTAATCTCTTCCTCAGAACCATGCCTTCATAGCCTCCATCAGTTTTTTTCAGACTTTCCTCCTGAAGCAAAGAGCAGAGGCTGCTAGAGAGATAAAGGAGGGTTGCTGAGCAGACCTTAGACAAAGCACCAGAGGGGTGCTTGCTCTTGATTTTCATTGGGGAGCTTGGGTCCTGGCTCTGAGACCACTCAGCTCTTCAGTTCCATGCTCCAAATTTCAATTTTTCCCTTCTAGCTGGTTTGAAATGAGAAGTTCTTGATAGCTGCTCACCTCAGTGACTGGTTTTTTTGTTTTGTTTTGAAAGCTGAACTATTTCTTTTTTTCTCTTTTAATTTTCCGGGAGTTCAGCAGAGGATATACAATCTGGGAATGTGATATTTCTCCCCAGAAGTTTTGTTTTCAAGGCAAATACCCACATCTGTAAGTGCCCCATCTTTTTGTTGTTAGTGGTGGATTTTTTTGCATGCTCCAAAATGGGATGACAGCCAGTCCTTAAATCAGAAAATCACCAGTATTCAATACAGTTTATACATTTTATATTCACTTGGAATTTACTACTTTCTAATGACTTACTCCTCAAAGAGGCAACAGAAGAAATAACAAATAATCTACTCACTGCCTCTTTATTCCTCAAATCTATAGATCCTCCCTAGAGAGAATAATCTGTTTTGTGTCAATTTCTGAATGAAAAAAATAACACCAACACTTTCTTTATGATCTCCTTCCATTAGGAAAGAAAATAATTGTTTCTCATTGCATCAGATTCCTGTTTTATTTATGACAATCTTGCCCATTTCAGAGTACCAAATAATCTTCTGAAGCAAACTTGAAGAACATTTGATTAAACATCTTTTTTTAGTTGGAAAGGAAAGTAATTGCACAAGGTATGTTTGTCAAATGAGGTGAAAAGGGGGGCTTTTATTCACTTGAGCAGTACCTTCACAGACCAGCACACTATCGCTTTGGCTCTTACACTCTTTAAGGACAAAATCACAAAGTAAGTGCCTACAGCATATTTTTTGAGTATCAAAGCTCAGGTTGCTGGTCTCACAGTACGGCTCTAGTTCCAAATCACATCTGTTTACTCACTGTGCTCCAGCCTTGAACTGTGACAGGACAGTCTGGAAAATCTTTTGTGCAACTCCAAATGCTTCAGATTTACTGTGGTCTGCCAGAAAACTGACAGGACAAGTAAAATATAAAGAATGGTAACTTTGCACAGGCTCACTGCTGTCTTTGAAGAGATGTCTGCCAAACTATTCCCACTGAGAAACAAAGTCCCAATATATAAGGCTTCACTTTCCCACGGGGTGAAGGAGCCTGCACAACAAACCTTGGAGAATGAAGCCTCACAACATGCAGAGAAGGTGAAGAAGTTACAGAAAGATGAGTCCAGGTGTGGTGCAGATAGAGATGCAGCCAAAGTTCATCCCAAGATGGAAAAGGACCTGCAAGTCCTCACTCTCCATTTCCACCACTAGGCATTCATCTTTCAATATGGTAACCCGAGGAGAGCTTTGTTATTCACCACATCTCTATGAGATCAGAGGAGCCATCCAATTCCTCCAAGAAAATGAAAGTGAGGAATCCTGGAAAGGCCCTTTCAAAGAAGTGCACTATAATCCCTTCCCATTTGTTTTCCAAACTGACTTTTTTTGTTGAAAAACATTGCTTTGTAAGTGGCATAATGATTTACAGCTAGTAGACTTGATATCAATGCCATTTGTAGGAGTTTTTAAGTCCATTATGGAGTTTGAGGTATGAATGGGATGAAGAGAGATTACAAACTTCCATCCCAGTTAGTTAGGAAGTTGTACACTTGTGTGAGGTTTTGTTGTTGTTGTTGTTGTTTTTTTTTTTTTTTTTTAAATTTAAGGAGGGATTTAATTATCCCAAGGATCCTATTACCTGAGCTCCTACTCTTCCATAAATTCTTTCTCTTAAACTCTTTCTTTTGTGAATTTGTTTCAAACGTGTTGGTCCACACCAAAAAAGAAAGGCTAAATCTGTAAAAAAAGTCTATGAGAGATATTTTTTTCTTCACACTGATATCAGCCTAAGATGGAGCCATGTTTCCACCTCTACTGACTGGACCACATAAAAGGTTTTGACTTGGTTTCTGCCTCCCAGCTGGCAGATCTATTAATGTAAGGAGGAATGCTTTTGATTTCCTGCCTCAAAAGGTCTTATGCTAAGGCATAAATGGTCCAAACAAGCAGCAGAGTATTTCTTAAGTACAATGAAAATGCTGTTTTAAACTAATAGCAGCACCAATACAGACTCCTGGTCATTCTTCTACTGCTTCTTAGTTATCTTTTGGGCTGTGTGTTCTTATTATGCTCTTGGCATTTTTGCCAGACAGTGTTTTCACTGGTCCCATCAGGCTGCTTTTTCTGTGAATAAGGAACTACCTAGTGAGATGTGCTAATGGAAAATTAATTTAGAGTGTGTTCACTGTTGTCACATCAGGAAGCGAAGGAAGGGCACGAAGATGCACCAGGCATAAAGACTTCTTATAATTTATTTTCTCAAATAGCCATAGAATCACAGTTTTCAAATAAAAATCACATTAGTATTGAAATCATCTCTCATTTTTGATGATCTGTTAATTCATATCATATAGTCTGACCTCTTTCTTATTAACTAAATTTTTCATTTCACATTCCGTAATGTTTCTCAGCCCGCCCCTTAATGAATTAGCCACAGATTATCATGTCAGTGACATTCATGTGTCCAAAAAAACTTCGCAGGTAGTGTAAAAAATGCACTCAAGTCCTAGAAAGAATTAATTGATTTTAAATAACATCACACCATTTGACAGGAACGGCTTGAATAAATGATCTTTCCAGGGAACATGTGTGAAGCTCAGGCAAGCAAGTCAGAGGCAATGTAATGCATCCTAACTGCAGGAGGCTCAGTCTCCAAAGGATCTTTCCATTCCTGAACCATAGTACAATGCTGTGGTTTCTGTTCTGCCACGTTAAACCCATTTTTTTAGTTCTACTTAGAAATCCTCCTGGCTTCCAGGGATAAGTGTCTAGGTGAGCTGTTCCTTCAGGTTAAAGAAGTGTGTTTTATGAATTCTACCTTTCATTGAACTGCCTGTAATATCTGCAGCTACTGGATATGTCTTTGAATTCTAGCAAGCAAGACCAGGAGGAAGTCAGGAGACTTGAGAAGTTATTCTGTTCACGTTTGGGTTTCTGTGAAGGCAAAAACTACACTTCCTTGATCTCTGTATGGCTCTTCATATAGTCTGTCCTCTTTTTGTCATATTTAAGTGCTTTAAAATCGCTTCTCACATGAGATAATCTAACTTTATCTTCTATAAGCATCTGCTTCTCTTCTTTGTTTGAAAAGGGCTGATCGAAACACAAAGAATGAGCTTAGCCCAGATGCTTTTCTTTCGGATGGTTAAAATGAAGTGAAATTCATCCTTCTTGTCTAAATTCATCCTTATTCTCTAAATCCAAGTTTCTGTCCCTTTGCTCTTTTTTACAGAGTCCACCTCCTGAACCGTTAAAAGACAATTTAATTAATGATGCTCATTGTTAGTGCTCAGTCTAGTGTTGCAGTGGGGGGAATTTCGTGCAAGAGTTGAAGGAGAAATAGCTTTATGTAAGTGTTTTATCTGCTGTTGATTTTACTTAGCAACTGGTGGGGCTACGCTTAGTGGAGATGTTGCATAATCGAACTTGTCCCTAAGTCTGTTGAACTTATGGATGCATCTCTGCATCCAGGTTGTCCAGCAGTGTGGAGGTGACCTTCCCCTGTTCTTTTGTGTTGCAATGTAATTTGATAAGAGGCAGGACTTGACATATTGCCTCGTTCAGAGGTCAAATAAATCATTATTCAGTCTGTAATTGACTGAGGACAATGATGGGAAGTGGTGAAATAAATAAATCCATCATCTTGGAATTTAGTGTTTGGGAATCTTCCATTAGGGAGGAGTTTTTGAGACCCTGTCTGTCAGACATGTGGTGGCATTGCACAATAAATGTTCTGTGATGCCTTCTTACCTCAGCTCCTATTCTTGGTAGTGACTGGGGCCTGGGAGGTATATGGGTTGGCCACGTCGGAAAGAAGTTCCCAGACTCTGTTTTTCCACAAAGATCTTTTGCCAGGTTGCTGAAAAATAGTGCTAGAGAGAGGCAGATCAGAAAACACTGTACTAACCAAGAAGTTTGTCTGTTTCAGGCTTTATACGGTCTCTGGAGCCATGAGCAGCTCTAAATCTTCTCAACTGTCTCCCTTATTGATTATTGTTACTTGGCCAAATGACAAGTGTGCCTGCTCCTGATTAGGTGAGGAATGCATGCCTGTAGAGGTCAGGGATCAAATGTCCAAAGAAATCACCTCGGGCACATTCTCGGCAGGTGTGAACACCCCAACTCCAAGTCAACTTTCTAGAAACATTCCAACTATTAAGATGAAATGTATGATCACTGGAAATGAAGATGCAAAGGCAGAGGAGAATGTGGAAACAGAGTATCACAAATTCCAAAAACAATGGCAGGATCCCTCCCATTATTTGCCAGCATCCAGGCAGTATGTAGGCTGGCTCTGGTTTGCTCTAATGCACATTAATGTTAGTAGCTATCTTTCCAGTGCCTTGAATTATATTGTTTCTGAGCGGAATAGAAGGCAAAAAAATCCTGTGTCAGGTAATGTGCACCCTTAGAGTGTCGTTCTCCAAAGCAGTTTTCTTGAGAGCAAAGCCTGCACGCTGAAATTGCTCCCTTGGGCCATAAACAGGGCATAAACGGACAACAGATTGGCAGCAGATGTACAAACCTGTGTGAAGCCAGTATCAGTCTGACGTTTCATTGGATCTTGTTCTGATGATTGCGTTAGTTGGCATTTTAGGATGATGGAATATACATTTCTCAGTGGCAGAACTGTTTTCTTCAGAACGATTTTCCCATCTGTGTCTCTGTCAGCCCAGCTAGCAATGCAAACAGAGCAAGATAGGTTTGCTGAATGAATGTGTTCCTCATCAGCTTCACAAGTTTCAAGAGGATGCAGTAAATATGCTTTAATTGCGTATTGTGTTTCAATTATTGCAGTAAACCCATTTAGAGCAAATACAGTATTGCTGTGCTGAAGCCTTCAGCCTGTGTTTGCCCAATGTCAGTGGCAGCCAACTGCATTTCATTAACTTCTAACACTCAGCATATTTGCTCACTGTTTTGACTGAGCTGTTTGCTCCTGCATTGTTCACTTGCTTGCTGTGATCTCTGGGATCAAAATGCAACAAGATCCAAACTGCCCAGCTTTGTCCTTTGTTGATGGCAGCAACATAGCAAGGAGCATCATTAGGGTATCTGCGGAGGAAAAGCAAATTTCTTTGGGATCATTCTCTTCCAGGTGTTCAAGAAAACACATTTAGGGAATGGACACTTTACGCAGTGAATGGCTCCCACTGCAGTTCATGGGGATGCTGAGCCAGAGATGGAAATCTAAACCAATACATGGCACAGCTGCACTGTCACCCAGAAGCAAGAAGGACTTTCACACTGAGCTATGCAAATAGAGGAAAGCAGGAGAAAAAAATGGGTGGTTGGCTCTTCCAAATTCCCCATTTATCATGTATCTCACAATTCTTACCAAACCCAAACACTGGACTTACTGACCTGCTGGTTATACTGACCAGTTTACTGACCGTGAATTGATGGGGCAAAACCAAATCAAGACAGTATTGCCTTTCCCTCTGCTTTGGAACACTTAGGGAATAATAAAATCAGCACTTCTGCTCTAAAGCTTAATCTTAAATATTGGCTGGTAGCCAAAAAAAGGGGCTTCTTTAAGTACCTGCTTTAACACCACGGTAATTTCTCTGTGCAGTGTGGATATCCCCTCTGACTCTGTGTCATCTCTCACGCAAGGTGACACTGTAGGTGAGCCAAAACCAAGCCCAGCTGGGGGGGAAGGCCTAGAGAGGCAATGAAGTGGAGTCAGCTTTGCTCTCAACAATGTGTAACTTCTCACAGCCTTTCTCCAGCTCTGTCTGAAGCGTGGCTCTAGATCCAAAAAATGTATGAGTGGCTCAATTATATATAAACCAGATGGCGTATATTTTTATAGTCTAAAATTATACCACTCCCCAAAAGAGTCTGAGAAATGGAAAGAAATAGATTATGAGGAGCTGTACTAGTAATTCATTTGTCACTAAAAATAAAATAGAAATTAGAGACCAGGAATGCTATTACATTTGAAATGAAGTAGAGAATTTTTGCCAAAGCTTTCACTGTGGATTTGCTTATTTTCTTGTCATTCCTATGCCTCAATTGAGTTTCCAGAGCATCACTGATGTAATTTTTTATTGAAGATGTGCCAACTAGCACTACAGTCATTGGGACAGTGGGGAATTCTGAGCATTCACCAGCAGCCCAGAGTCTAAACACTCTTGTTTTCTGTGTGTGTGTTCGCCTGATAAATTCAAAGCAGACACAGTCTGTCTGATTTTCCCAAGCAGGCCTCTATATATGAGAACCAGAAAGCAAAACGAGCCCCAAGCAGGGAGCAGACCTTGTCTGGAGAACTTTCATATGCCTTCAGATTAGAGACTTGTTTATCTAGGTTAGGGTTTTTTGTTTTTTTTTTTTTTTTGGTTGGAACAGCTGTCTGATGTGGAACTTGCCCCTCCTACAGCAGAGATCATGCCGTGATATGGAAGAAAACCAAACAAAAGCAAATAATTAAGGAGAGAAAGAAAATTCCTTGTAAACCAGGGTAAGGAATAAATGGGAGTTAAGTTCAAAGCTATGTAAAGTGATTTGCATAAACTACAATTTGGTTAAACATGTTTGTTGGTTCCACAGAGAGTTCAGCTCAGCTAACTGATAGGTTTGCGTGATACCATAGATAGCTTTCAACATTGCATTTAAGGTATTTATTTATTCAAAGAAGCCAGACCCTTCTGTTCTCCCACAGATTTTTATTCCACCTTCATTCACAGAATGGTCCTGCTGGTGACCCCTTTCAGCCAGATCTTTTTTAGCAGCATGGTACTAGATCAAAAATCTAACTAAATTCAGAATCTACACATCAGGAAATTATGTATTTTTAAAAACCCACTCATGAAAACAAAAAGAAAATCTGTCCCCATCCACCCTTCTGAAAATGAGAAGATGGGGAATATAAGAGGTCAAAGATTGCCTATCAGATGCCATGAGACTCCAAGTGTTGCAGAACACCTTCAGCAAGTCTATGCTTGACCTGTTCCTAGAAAGTAGGACACCAGACCCTGCACCATGAATGTTCTCACCCAAAGCAGCTTAGCTGGAATGTCATCTCTGTGGCAAGGATGAGAAAAAGGGAACAGCGATCAGTACAATTAACTTGGGCTTCTCCAAAGCACAGGCAGAGAAGATGAAGGTCAATAAAAAAGATGAGTTCTTCTCCTCTGTGCATGTGGTAGGGCAAAAATGCTTCCATCTGAATGTTTCTAAGGGATTTGAAAAATCTCATTTCAGATCATGTAGGTGACAGGACTTTTCCCACTTCCTTGAAAATTGGTATAATTTAATTCTTTGAATCACCTTGAGGCTTGTGAGATGTATGTTGTAGGTATTAATAATGATAATAATGCTAGACTTATGTAAATTTTAACCTTTCAGGTACTGCCTTTTCAAAGACTTTTTTCTTCTGCAAAGTGACATCTTTAGAAAATTTAATGAAATAAGCTAAAATAATTACTTTTAGAGTTTTAGATTAATCTGGAATTTCTGGAAGGAGAGTTATGGGCCAAACTCAGCAGTCCATGTATGAAGAAAACTCTTACAGATTCAAAGGATCATAAGGTGAAGAGATGAACAACTATGGTTAAAGTTTTCTTTAGCATAAGAAAGTTCTCTAAGACAGTGACTATGACTGCTTCTGTTTTCTTTCTGTGAGTGTTTGCTGCAGGGAGTTTTCATTTACACAAATATTCATGAAAGAAGGCATGAAAGATACTTTCAGGTGTGTATGTGGGGATGTGCTCATGTGTGCTTGGAATGTTTATACTGGAAGCTTTGACATGGGCACCATGAAGTTGTAGGGTGGATAAGAGGAAATCCACCTTGGGATCTCATGCAACGATGTGGGGCCTCTGTGCCTGAGCCAGTAGCTGCTGGAGGTTTTGTCTGCACAGCAGGAGCTGGGAAAACTTTCCAGATCCTATATAAAAAAGTGTTTTTCAAGGGTCCGTGTTGTGATGAGACACAGATATTTGCAAACTTATCATCACCCTTCCAAAATGTGGTTCCCATGGAAAGCGAGTGCTGCAGGCTGGAAGGGGCACACAGCACTTCTGTTAGCTCCTGGCCTGGGAAGCAGAGCCCATCATGGGCTCCTGGTACTCTACAGCATTAGCTAACCCAGGCTCTTTATTCCTCTGGTAAATCTTCCTAGCAGTACTAATGCCGAGCTATTTCCAGGGATTCTATGGAGTAAAAAGATGTTATTTCAGACTTCTCATTGGAAGTGCACATTCACAAAAACTAAAGGATTATTTAAAAAAAATAAATTTAAAAAGCAGCTTTTTTTTTCCCCAACTGCAATACGGAATGAGACTTGAACCACCTCTACTGTAAGGAAGATGATGCAAAATCTTTGAGTTTTCCCTCTCAGGATTCCCTCGTGGTTTTTGCCTGTATTTTACTCAGAGAGGACTGTTTTTTCTCCACAGTCTCTATGGAAAAGCCTGTGCTGCCTAAGCACAAACCTGGCAGATTTCCCAGGAATCATCAGGAGTAAATGCCAAGCATTTACTGGGCTGGTAAAAGCTGGGCTTTTACCTTTCCTCTGAGCCCACAGTCCCTGAGCCCTGTGCCTGCACATGACTTTTCTCCCAGCTGGAGCAGCATGGGAGTGGCTGGGTAGGAGCTCTGGGCTGTGCACAATGTGGGCAATACTTCCTCTCATGGATCGAAATGTTTCAGTATAAAGTGATGCCAATAAAAATTGCTTTATTAAAGAATCTAATTCAATAAAATTTATAGGAGATTTTTCTCAATTTTTCAGTAGCTGGACTGTGGTCTTAATATGTATATATCCCACACAAACTGTACTGACTTATTTCTTACATTTTATATATTTCATCATTATGTTTCTGAAAAATTTTTCTCCAGGGATAAAAACCATTTTATTCTGAGTCTCAGCAGCTACAAGATGATTTCAGGGACTCTAATTCACAGAGTAAACCCAACAATTTCAGTGAATTGACAATAAATATTTGCAGCATATTTGCACAAATATGCAATGTATGGGTTGTTTCTATTAGACCCCCTTTTCTACACTCAACAGCAGAGCACAATTCTTCATCAAAAATACAATTTTTAAAAGCATGCACTAAAAGAAACAGACTGTAAATGTAATTAATCAGACTAATTCACTAAGAACACATTTTCTTCTCTCCTTGAATATTTATTTCTTACTGCTAATTGAGCAAATCTTTCTAAAGAATTCACCAGAAAACAGACACATTATGTAAAAGAGATAAATCTCGTGAGCTTTCAATTATTGTGTTGTATTACTTTTTTTAATGTTGATGCCTTGGAAGCCAAGACCCTGTTCTTTCTGTACAACCCAATACAGCGAATACTGGATGTGCCCCCACTCTTGGTTTCATTCGTCCAAATACGTAACTATCACAGGCATGGAGATTCAGTTCAATATTTTTTGTGATGCTAGATTCCAGATTTCCTCTTTCTCAGTGGCTGTGAAGTGACAATCCATCAACTCCCACAGGCTCCTGTTACACAGGGTGCAAACACTGTACAGTGACTTCCTATGGAAGTTCCTTCTATTCTTCCCACTCTGTTACAGCCCTGGTTTACCTCAGATTTTCCTTCACTGTTCTAATTTCTCTTTTGGAGATCTTGATGTTATCTACATCATGGGTTAGGAGTTCATCTCTAATTTTACTCAGTCTGTTCACCTCCTACCCGTATCTTTAGACAAACATCCACCTTACTTGCTTTCAGTCTTCTTCTGCCTTTTATATTTAGTGAAACAGATGCAATTTGGACTCTGTTATCCATGTTGTTTCCTTCACTGGTATAATTGAACAGCTTTGAGGTACGAAGTCTACTCTGTATTGAATAATTCTGCCTGATATTGAGGAATCTCTGTGTGTATTTGAGATGAACCTGACTTGGACTTCATCAGTCTTTTCTTCAATGTAGAATGATTCAAAGTGGAGATGAAGAAGGAAAGCAGGGCCAGGAATGTAGTCCATCACAGCAGCTGGGATTACAAAGCTTGGTCCTGTTTCTGTTTTTCTAACCATGTGCTGATTGCCTCACCCAGTGCCCAGTTTCTGGTGCTGTATTCTCTCCTTGGTCTCCTGCAGGAATTTCTTCATGTTCACTTTCTCCCTTTCTCATACCACTTCCCTTTCTCTGTTTTTCTCTGGACGTTTTGATTGTTGACTTAATATCTCTTAATTCAAAAGTTACCCTATGTTTGGCCCAAATCCTCAACCCATGTAACTCAGAGTGAGCCTGTTGGGGTCAGTAGCACTGTTGCTGTCAGCAAAGGACCTGTATTTTTAAATTTTATTTCCCTTGAAGTATATAGATGTTTATTGACACAGTTACTAGCCTTTAACTCAGTACAAATATGTCTAAGCTCCTGAGGAAATGGAATGTCTTAATCTGTTCACTGGTTTTAAAATTCTTGGAGAATATCACAACCTAAAAATTCTGATTTCTTGGTTTACTTGCCATTTCATCCATCTTGCTTTGGGCTACTATCAGTTCTTTTGGTAAAGGCCAAACTTTTAACTGTTCACTTACTATGGTTATGGAATGCCTTTAGTCCGAATGTTTAGCAGTGGTTTCAGCCTTTTTAGATCCCTAAGAATATTCTTTCTTTTTCAATGCTCTGTACTGTTCTTTGCCTATATTGGTGTGGTTGTCATAGTCATTGCATCATCCCTGTGTGCTGCAGTTCCTAAAAACCCATAGGAAGCAGAATAAATAAAACTGGTGGAATAAAAATACTGCACAATGACATCTGCCAGCTGCTACAAAGAGGTGTTGGGAAAAATTGACTGTATAAGTCAAAATGAAAAAAAAAATGATGTTAATATTGTTGCATGAAGCATTTTCCAAAAAAGGTCAGATTTTATTTTAGCTTTTATGATTTTTAATACCTAAAACTTCTAAAGGATCCGATAATGGTTTTCTGCAACACTTCATAAAGTTCATACAAAATTAATAGTTAGATATCATGTAACTCTGTGTGTCCCACATTTACCCTTTAGTTTAGCTAGAAGTTTTATCTTTGGAGATAGTCAATGATTATAACAATACACATGTATTTCAGGTAAACAAGATAATTATGACATATATCTAATCCTGAAAAAAGGTTCTACTCTTACTCTCACTAATGATGAAATTTTGACATATATCTTTTAACATATATTCAGGTATGTGCATAAGGGTGGCAACTGGCAGAAGAAATGTAGGGAATTACCTCGATTTTAAGCTATTTGTGACTCAGATGTTCAGACTTTTGCTATTAAAGTTGTTTTATTTTATTCTTTTTACTTCTTGTGTAGCTGTCACTCCTTGTCTGGAAATCTTAAGACTGACTGCAGTATAAATGCATAATAATAATAATAATAA